>JAACJT020000914.1:932-17249 GCA_009936485.2 Gymnarchus niloticus | reverse complement strand
CTACTGACCTTCATTCCTCTCCTCTCTAGAGCATACCTCCACCTCTCCAGGGTCTCCTCAACCTGCTGCCTACTCTCTCCACAGATCATAGTGTTATCTGCAAACGTCATAGTCCATGAGGGCTCCTGTCTGATCTCGTTTGTCAACCTGTCCATCACCATTGCGGAAAAGAAAGGGCTGATCAGAGCTGATCCTTGATATAATCCGACCTCTACCATTTATGTATCTTGTGTATTGTTAAGAAAATGTGTCACTTCGAACCGCAGAGTGGTATGAATTGGTATTGCCTTTTTAAATAGTGTTTACTTTTGTTATTAGTTTGATTGTTGTGCTTATAAGGTGAAGGGTACAGCAGGGTATGGTACCCTAGTGGGAAGATGTACAGCCTATTGCATAGCTTGACGCTTGGTACAGGCTTCCTGCTAGTGTTGTGTTGCCGCTGTGCTTAAATCAACAGATGCTGAATGTCAGTGCTGCTCAGACTGTAGCATATTGTATTACTGAATCAGCAGCCAACTAGTGATGCTGTTTTTCCTGCCTCTGAGTGCATAGATTCAATGGGCATGGAAATATCATGGATTCTTGCTTTGAACTGTAGGTGATGAGTCCTGGAAATAAATGTGGTTGACGAGCGCTTTCCACTCCAGGGAACTGATTGAAGGAATCATTGAAATTGTGAAAGAGCGTAGTTTAGAGTGCGGAGTGATTGTCTGAATTGCCGATGCATGAATGCCAGTCTTGCATGTGGCGGCTGTACCACTTCGCAGGGATCATGTAGACAAGCTGGAAAACAGAGTAGAAAACTATGAACCGGTGCTCGAATGTCTGAGCAGCTGCTTTCCCGCTAGAAGAAAAACGGAGCTAATGTTTTAAATTATGAACTCTAACTTTCTAAACAACTGATTGTAGTAGTTGACCTGTTTTGTGTGAATGTAGCTAAAAAGGTTTAATGAAATGTAGTATTGAAAACTAATTTTTTAGTAATTTAAAGAGACTGTATAGGGTCGTTTATTAAGTGATATTGATTTCCCCGGACAATGATTGAGTTTTCAAGAACACTTATTATAGGTAGTCATCACTATCTATGTTAAAGAATTTCCCATCCAGGATCAATAAAATCAATCTGTCTGTCAAGTGTTATGCATTTTTGTTGAGCATAGTTGAACTTGTTCTAACATCTGTGACTTCCGCTGGTCACACAGTTTGTTCACTTTTTGGGAACAGTCATATGTTGGAGGGAATACAGAATGAAGTAGGATAAGGTAGTGTGTCTGGGAGATCATTGTGAAATTTCTCTCTCGGGGTGGTGATCAGTGTTAGTGTCATGTCTTCCGGTGTTTAATTTCTTTGTAGATATTTAAAGAGTCAGTCTGCATTAATGGATAATTAAATAGATCTCTTTCCTTATTGAAGGTTTGAGCGTGGCATTGTGTGGAGGCTAAATGATGTTGTAAAATATTCGTAGTGAGGAAATGTTGCTGGCATCCTGTTAGCCTGGCCCTTCTTTGCAGAAAGTTCATATTGTTCATATTATTAGGCCTCTCCCAAGTCGCACAGCTTTCAGTCATGATGATTTCTGCATGGGATTGTCTCGCCGGAGGCTTTTCATGTAATAAGTTCATATCTTTACCTGCAGGTTTTATTTGCCCAGCTGTTTTGTGTCATTTAGCTGACGTTAATGATAGATACTGAAAGTAATGCAAGCTTTTCATGAGAAGCAGAATTACACTGTGTACTTACCATAATGACACAAAAATGCGATGACAAAAAATGTAATAAGTTGACAGTGAGCAACATTGTCAGTGGGGAAGAAAGATGTCGTATAAGAGTGCCATTCAGGCTGATTCACTGCAAGGTGTTTCTCATAATTAAAAGAACTCTTTAAGAGGTGAGTAAGGAAAGGGTTGATCTTTATTAAAAATAAGCCATTATTGCCCAGTGAGGATGTTTAAAGGTGATGCAAGAACACTTTAATAGCTGATAACTATGTGTACATATCTTTGTTTTTAATGACCGATGTTCTGTACCTTCAAGGAAAATGAGAATTCTGTACACCCTATGGTGAAATTATATCCTGGCACATGAAATGTACCCTGAATTTTCACTGTGCATTGCTAAAGGTGCCCAGTTGGAAGTTTTTTTTTCTTGGATTACGTAAGGAAATTTGAAACTGTACGTACAGGCCTAACCACGTAATGATGGTATCTGTGCACTTATTTTCTGTGGGTCAACAAGGACAGTAAACTGGGGGGGGGAGACTTTTTGTAGGAATGTCCTCATGTAAATCTGAGAATTTACTGTGAGTTCCTGTTTGTTATATAGCCTACTTTTATTTTGTTGGCAGGACATTTGGGAGTCTCATATTGCATTAAACTGAGAATCAGTGTGATGTCCATTGATTCAAAAATATCCGTGCCTCTGTACATTTGTGTACATTTCACTTAGAAATTAGCGCAGGGATTTCCATCCAGCTGAACAGGGAGTCTGTAGCCCTGCTAAACGAAAGTTATAGATCAGCTTTATTAGGAAAGCTACAGGAAAGTGTATGTCAAGTCCTCAGTGGCTCTGTCATGGTTTCTTTTTGCAGGCGGCCTGTCATTCAGAGCTCAGCGGTGTGACAGATGACTCAGCAGGTGACACGGAGGGTTTGTATTTGTATTTGATGGTATTGGGAGGTTTCTGGGCAGACGTCATTAACTGTTTGATTATAAGCTGGCTGTGGGAAAACAAAGATTTTGTTGCTCAACATTGTCAGCACATTCTGAAATACCGATACGCACTGGAAATCTAGACAGGATTTCTACCAACAACAGATTAAAATATTGCACCAGTCCTCACAAATGGATTTTCTTTCCTTGTGATCTGTCTTCAGAGCTCTATGTAGACCAATGCTTAGAAACCCAAGGAGCAGCAGTGACTAAACGGTATATCATTTACCCCACTGAGGGCAGAATCATTTGATTTATGATTTAGCTGTGATCAGTAAATTAAGGAAAAATTCAATTGTTTTTAATTTCAGGGTAAGACTTATTGCTGCATTACATTGATAAAATCATATAAATGAATAATCATTGGGATTCTACAGTCAGGGTGAACCAAAATATTAAGGTATGCGTACAATCAAGTAAGCCAGATAAGCAGAGAAGGTACAGAGTATACACACACGCAATTTTTTTAAAATGGTTGTTAAATAAGGCAGTTATTCCAACATCGTCATTTCACAAGTTCACGACAAACTTATCTTTTGATCATTATGTTGTATGCCAACTTAAATGTTCTCAGTTCTCAACAATATATTTTAAAAGTATAAGGAGCTCAGAAAGGTGTTTCTTTATATAAGGCCAACAGTTTGTTTACCCATATTATGTAACACTTGGATGTAGATTGCTGTTCTCATGCCTAAGGGATTTACTGATGATTATTGAAATATTACTTGCAGTCTGGTAATGGTAATATTAAATAACTTTTAAAAAGTACTTTGAAACAAATGACTGAGAGGAAAAAGACAGTCTGGAAGAAATTTAGGTTATATGACAGGGCTATTTAACTAATTTGGAGTTAGGGCCACATTACAAAAATGAAACCAGCTGAGGATCCATGTGATTTAAGTGGATGTGTAATTGTCTATTTTCACTATGCCTGTAACTACAAATGGAGTCAAATGGTTGTAAAACATATCAGGGTGAGCTTAATACACCACGCTTTGCTGCTAAAGTATACAAAATGTTCAGATGCTTTAGAATGTCTTGTGTACTTGTCCTGTTAAGCATGAAAACATTACAACACACCGTTCTATTCTAGTAGCATAGTAGGTTAACTAAATGGTCTACTGCACATTTCCATGTTAATAAACATGCAGTAGAACCATCTCAGTTTAAATAACATGCATCTCTTGACAGTTTGTAGAATACACATTTCTTTTGATTCAGGTTAAATATAGATTCGTTTCTCAGTCTTATTAGTAAAGTGCTGAATTAAGTTTTCTCAGCAGTAAACTTTTTCAAACAATATCACACTTCTTTTGGGTTGTACTGCATGAGGAGTCAAAACTGGAAAAGTGCATCCGGGCACACTTTCATTTTCACATTTCACTCATTTAAACTGACAGACTACCTTTGCTGTTGCATTTTTCAGCTAATGAGAAAAGTGACATTTCGTTGATCTAACCATAGGGAATGGATTAGGCTTGAAAATTATGCAATACGTAGTGCAATATGCAGGCATGATGCAAGTGCTGGCTAGTGAGGGAGGCAGGATTATTTGTCTTAATGGCATTCATATGTTAAAATGAAGACTTGTGGTGTAAGTGGATCCGAACACTAAGACAAATATAGCAAGACATTTTGAATGAGGGAATTTCTCCTGACTGACTTTGATGGTCCAAAACTTTTCAGAACCTACCTTCTGCAGTGACTGTCACAAGTCATCATTAGACTCCAGTGGAAAGTAGTCATCGAAGTTGGAATGTGTTGTTTTCAAATGCTGTCATGAATTATATTCCTTTGTGGCAGATAAGCCCTTACTGCACAGTAAACATATGGGCTGTGTATTAACTGAGATGGACAAATACTTATCTGTCCCCTTGTCGTTAAAATGCCCGTTCTCAGCTTTGACCTTTTCTAATTTGTAAAGTGACATTTTGGACAGAAGAGCTAGTGATTGCTAAACCACACTAATCAATCGGATTCCAGCGTGCCTTACTGGAGAGCGTGATCAGCCTGCATCAGGGTGAATACACAATTCTTTGGAAAGTTGTGATTGGTGGTTATTAAGTGGGGATATAGAAATGACCTGCAAATTTATGTGGCCGATAAGTACAGGCAAAACCATATTTCAATTTCGTAATACTTCAGTATTCTAAGCACCAGTCAGAGGGCCTGTAAAAATGAATTCGCTGGCCAGATCCGGCCCTGGGGGTCACCATTTGAATAGCCTTTCTGTATGGGGACACGATGGATTTAATTAACATGTCTCTTGCATTTCAGGGGAAACTGCAGTGCAAGAGCAGATGTGGAAAAAGGTATGAATGGTTATTTCATCTATATTTTATTTATAATACACTTAGTGACCACTGTAGCCTATTCCAGGCAGGTGGGAATTAAACCTGTGAACCCATGCCTTATATGTGATCGTCCCAAACTGAAAAGTAAAATGCTTTTTCCCTTTTTGAACCAATACTGGACAGCATTCTGTGATATTTTCATACATTTGCTAGGTCTTCACAGTGGTGATAAATAACCTGCCATAATAAAGTAAACTGAGTGGAGAAGTTCAAAATCAGTGGGATGGGGCAGACCAGCAAGCACTCTCTGCAGTGTTTAGACATCAGCGTCACCGTTCCCATAGTTACAGAGATGCAGACTCAGTCATGCGGCTTTTTCAAAAGATGTCCAACAGAACTTATTTCAGTTGGTTTTACCCTAATGAGAATTGTAATAACCAATTTATAATATGTGTGTAACTGTAGAAAAATTTGCCCCTGGGGGGGGGGGCGGTGGCATCCCTTATTTCACGGTACTAGTGCTACCCACTAAGCCATTGTGTCAGTCCTGCTTAGTGACCACATCTTATTGCTGGCTAGTGATTACTTTGATTTATCAGGGTTTCCCTTGTGCATTATAATGTTGTTATTTAAAAAAAAAAAAAATCTTGATTGTGGACCTAAAATCCATCCATCTTCCTGATAATTATCATTGATACTTTCACAGGAAAAATGTGATGTGCAACCAGTCTTTATAAGTAAAAATTTGGTTTCCAGTGTACCAATATTTTTACAAGTGGAAGGTTGTCCTCTGACAGCTCTCATAATGAGTACAGGTTTCCCTTTCGGAGTATTTAATATTTTGACTTTTGCTTAAGCACCGAAAGCATAAGCACCGGGAGATATTTCACTTGAATTTGCTGATGTTTGTTCTGATATGCCAAGTTCATAAGAGTTGGAATATAGAAATGCATTGTTGTTACAACATTACATTTAAGTACAGGGGATTCTCGGTATTGATTGGAAACGTGTTTCCAGTAACGGCATCTACTAGTCTAGCTGTCTTTAGGCACAAATCCAAATACAGCATTCATTCATCCCACCATCCATGTTCCATAATTACTTATCCACGTCAGGGTCACAGTGTGAAGTCGTAATATGTCATAATGGGAGTAAACCTATTTTTCGCTTTCCCCTTATTGTTCATCTACTCTTGCACATGATCTCGTGCCGGCCAAATGGTTCAATACGCACCCATGCACAGGCTCCATGCCTTTGGAGCAAGTCTTCCTTTATGAACAGCTGTCAGCACAGACTGTTCACTTTATTGCCCATATTCGAGATTGGGCTGCCATCTCCAGGGAATGGTACTTAAGAATGCTTCCAGTGCTTGGCTTTGCTAGGCTGTTTGAGCATAATGAAATGTGTCTTTCAATAGAACCACTTTGTTACGCTTGCCTTTGGATAGCAGGAGCTCTTTGGGACATCACCCTGAAGTGTGACTCTAGATGGAGTTCCTCTCCTTGCAGGGTTTCCCCACACGCTGCCCTGGTTGCTCCAAACCTTATCTCTGCTACAGAGGTCTTCCTGACACCTCTGGAGACCTAGTATTCTCCCTGTCGCCATGCTGAAAGGACATATTACAGACATAAATCATTTTATTCGGTGCCTGTACATCTTAAATGACCAGTGCTTTAAGTGGAAATTGTGGTGAAGAAACTTGAAAATGGTTGTAGAAACTGGTAGGACTGTGAGCGCTTATCATGGCTTCAACTATTTATAGCAAGGGCTGGTGTGTTGCAGGTGTACTTATTAGAGTGTAGTTCTAATGGAGCCTGGTGTTTAAATAGCTATGTGATTTCACTGTGTCTTCCTCAGACTTCATCTCCACCTGAAGCCTTGGCTGAGAAGACCATACAGTGTCCAGGTAAGACTTCTCACAGATTTAATCTCTGCTCTGTCTCAAGTTAATACATTTAATTTTATTACCATGTCAGATTCGCTATCACAGTAGTGCTATACTGGGGGGGCGTAAGAAAAACAGCATTTCAAAAAGCATAAAAGAAAAAGATGATTGATTATGAAATAGTATTTAATAATAGCATGTCTTGATTCCTCCTGGTGTTCTGAAGTTAAATTTAAAAAGTAGAATAGGATTTTGAAGCAATTATAACTTCATTGTATTTAATCTTGTTATTGACAACAAAGAATTCATTATTCTGCATCTTAATTCTGTCTGTATGCAAGGACAAGCGTTAAATGAATGGGAATGGGGTAGACACTGTTTCATATTATAGTCAGTCTTCTCAGTAGACGTGTTAGTATTCATTTGCGTATTGCTAAAGCATTTCTGGTACATCAGCTTGATGATACATGACCTGAAACGCCTGTAAAAGACATGACATTCCTAAAAAAAAAAAAATGGCACTTGTTTTCTCGTAGTGAAGTATCTGGTGAGTATGGAGTATGAACAAAATAACAGCTTTCTCTAAACCATACGAGGATTCGCTGTTCATGCAGCGTTCTTAGAGATGCTCTGTTTTTGCCTTAATGTCTTGTCCATCACCCCTTAGACGTGACTGATGACATTAGCGCCGAATCACCCAGGGGGTCCTCCAGCTCTCCCCCAAGAAAAATGGCATCGCAGACAGTGGTGAAGAGTGACAGTGAAGCAGGTTTGAGAGTCTTTCTCTGTGCTCTGGTGGCTCTGTTAACAGCAGCACTGCGGATATGAGTTAACAGGGCATGCCCAGTCTCTTCCACTTCTCCCTGTGTGTCTAATCAATGTTAATGTTATGGATCGGTGACATTTTGCTATTTAAATAGCACAGACTAATTAAATCAGCAATCGGATTTGCAATAAAACAGGCCTGGGTCTCGGTGTATGGTGCTGATTTAGAGGTGCGTGGCCATGGCAGACTGACTGGAATCATTTCCTGTAACTGTAACCACAGTGGTATTGCTGCTGTTCTGATGGCTGTACCTTTTAGCAGAGCAGTGGCTGCTACCTGTTCCTGAAATCAGCAGAGTATCCTTTCTGTGGCTGTTATATGGCTGTAATATTTTTCATATTTTTAAATTGTTTTTGTTCTTTTCTTTCCTGGTAGCTTTGTTAATAATACTGTGGAACACTGCAGTGGTGTTGTTACTATGCTATGGACTTCTTTGACTGGACTGAAAACCCTGTGCGGGCTTCTCTATGGAGAGCATCACTCTGAGCTGAGCTCATTAAGGAGAGAGGAGATACAACATTTTGAGAGGGAATTGCTTGTGGATCTCTCTGGATGGAGATTTAGCTAATGGCTGTTCATTGGGTTTAAAACCCTATCTGTGCCATGAGATGAGTTAGGTCCTTATTAAATACCATATGCTTTTCGCCAAATAAATGTTTGGTGACACATTTCGTGTTTGAAATGCCAATGCACGTGTCTTTCTGTGTTCTGTGTAAGTCAGTGTTTATCTGTTTTCTGTTGCATGTTTACTTGTGCTGTGTTGTGTGCCTGCCCTTGCT
Organism: Gymnarchus niloticus; assembly: GCA_009936485.2. Taxonomy (NCBI): domain Eukaryota; kingdom Metazoa; phylum Chordata; class Actinopteri; order Osteoglossiformes; family Gymnarchidae; genus Gymnarchus; species Gymnarchus niloticus. The sequence goes on along the minus strand of JAACJT020000914.1, from coordinate 8,757 downwards.
GTGGTGTGGGGGATTCTATGTCATGATGCATGGCTTACACCAGAGGTGGACGAGGCCCACAGGGAGTTCCTGGAGGCACAGGCACGGCTGGTGAAGGGTCTGCAGGAGCAGAACCAGGTGCTGGCGCAGAGGTGTGAGGGGCAGAGCCAGCTGCTGCAGCAGGCCCATGGGCGCCAGCAGCAACTGGAGCAGCAGCTGGATCAGTACCACGCCCAGCTGTTAGCTATAAGGGACAAAGGCTCCACCACAGGTGGGAGAGTAGCCCCAAGTAAGCTCTACATAGCCTGCGAATATGTGGGCAAGTGAACCTTCACCCGATCCTGGTATCTTGCAGGACCTGAACTGAATTGAGTATAATGCTCCTGAAGGCTTGTCTGTACTTCATTTTTTCCATGCTCCATCACAGTCCACACACAGTACACGGATCTTTGTGTCTATGCTATATACATTTGTCCGTGTATGTGTACGTTCACAGTCAGCGGTGATGATATTCCACCAGAGTGCACATGTTGTCCTTGCGGTCTGAATGAAGCTTTTAAGTAAGCCAAAGTGAAGCTTAAGCAAAAGTGGACACACACAACACACACACAATAGCGATCGAGAGCGATCTGCTTTTGCTTCTGTTCTGTTTTCTCGAGAGACGAATTTTAAATGTGCGGGTACCTCACATAGCTACTTCTGACGAATACTCTCTTCTTCTACTCCTTCTTCATCAATGTACAGTACTGTGCAAAAGTCTTAGGCAGTTCAAGAAAATGTTTCATGCCATTTATCTGGGCAGTAATTTTATTTTTGCTTAGACAAAAAAACACAATTTAACATTACAATATATATGAATAAACAGTAATAGAAAAAGTAGTAAAAATAATTTCCTCTGTTCTGTAAAATATTATTGATATCTGGTTGGATGGCTCGAACAACATAACTTTGGTTTCCAAACCTCTCCTTGAAAGAACCTCAGCCATTCTATGTATTTCTTAATTTTCACCACCAGCTTAGTTAACTTGTGTACTTAACAAGCTAATTCACATTGAGGTCTAAATTAGCCTGACAAGGTGCACTCCTAGTTGATCTCATTAAGTATATGACTATGTTGAATAATAGCTGTTTATTCCTGGGTGAAATGAAGAGATGTTTAGAAATACGGAAACTGACACTTTGACCAACCTGAAGTCATAGTTTTACACCAGCATGAACATGATTTAAACATAATCTTCATTGCCTGCCTAAGACTTTTGCACAGTACTGTATGTTCATTTAATTTGGCACTGCCATATGCTGGAAATTCCCAACAGTGCACTAGTCTCTTCCTTGCAGATGTGCAGACGATGCATAAAATGGCCGCTAGATTAAAAAATCCTGGCTGCATGCACACAGTCCACCCAGACACCCTTGATGATGAAATGTAAATCATGCGCGCTGTCCGTGGACCGTGACAGAGCACGGAAAAGTGAAGAATAAATTAGGCTTTAGTGAAGTTTAATTCCACTTTGTAATCTTCCTAAAATGCAGCTATACATTATTCTGATTTGTTTTCCTCTTTTCTTGGGTAGTGGAATGCATAGAAAAATCTCTGTCTAAAAGTGATAGAATGTAACTGATGTACTTTGATGTAATGGGCACAGCAGCATTGCCTTGACTGCAGCACTCCCTCCAGGAGAACAGGTGGAACTGCGCATCCTTAGGCAGCAGTCCCAGCAGCTGGCGGACGAGAATGATGGTCTGAAAATGATGGTCTGCCACCTCAATGCAGAACTCAGCAGATACCAGACAAAGTTTCGGCCCCTGTCCAAGGAAGAGGTAAATATTTGTGCGAGCGCAATACTGCTGAAATCCGACAACATGGGAATCCCTTTGACACAAGTTAACCTTTGCTTGAGCCCAAGCTTCTATAGAAAGCAGGGATGCTCTCTTCTGCATTCTCCACTTAGTGTAGGCCAAGCTAATCCTAGAGGATCCCACTGTGCAAATTCTTCCTCTGGCTCAGCTCTGAATTGCTTTACTAAAATAAATATTTTTGGTAGCACTCTCTTCACCTACAGCAAGTGTGAATCAGGTGCTAATTAAAGCTTATCTTGAAGCCCGTAGTACAGTTTCCCTCTGGATGTGGTTGTAGAAACAAGCACAGGTGTCCATCCATTCTGTCTCCAAATTTAAACGCATCAGAACATGGTGCTCCAAGAAAGGAAAGTGTTGCTTTTAAAAACGGTTTCCAAGGTTGACAGTAATTCTGGATGAGAGTTGGCGACCATTCCCAAGGGCTGAAAGGGAGTGTGCGTTTCAGGATGAATCCCACTCACGGAAGCTTGCGGCACGCATGTGATTTTGATGCTGAGAAGAGAGACATGTCAGGCTCTGGATTCCGGGGAGGGGCGATCTGCTGATGTATCGAATATTTCTCTCGGTTGCCCATTTCTTTATGACCTTGGGGTGGTGTTGGGATGGAGATGCTGCATCATGCCCTAATTTCTTTACTTTTCAAATAGTGATTGGTTTCCTTCGTTACTAGGGGCCGTTACCAGGTATTGTTACTAGACAGGGCCTCCACAACTTGCCGGGTCCAAATTCTTTGCTTGGATCCTTACCTTCATGGCCTTCCTAAGGCACTGGTTTCTCTTCCGCCATACCATGACACACCTGGTGGTTGTCTTTGTTCCTGCATTTATGCACAAACCGCAAAGTGCAGAGCATAGAGTATGACTGAAATGTCAACTTTATGATGGAAAACTTATATAAATCAATCATATATTGGTCTAACACTTCATACATAGGTGCCAGTATAATTTTCATCCACAATAGCAGAATATAATTAGAATATCACATTTAAGTGAAAGGCTAAAGTAAAGGACTTTGAGTATTGGCTCTTATTTTTCTGCTTGATCATGCAAAGGCATGGGAGCTTATGGTGATGAATGGAAGTTTAAGGTGGTGATTCATTATCTTGGACACCACACACCAGTTCGTTATTATTGACAAGGAAGTTCCTTGTTCCATTAAGGGAAGAGGTTGCCGAGGTTTGCGAGATAGCAGTAGCCTTTAAGGTGGGATTTTAGGAATTAGTACAGCTACAGATATGCCATGCCAGACTTCCGTGTAACCATTTGACATATTTACAGCATACTGACCCAGTCTGTATGCTTTCATAAGAGCGACTAAGGCATGATAATCAGTAATTACTGTAGGCATATATTTTCAGGCACTGATTGCTGTTTGGGTCTAAACACCAAGCTGATCATGTCATCTTTGATATGGGTAAGATTTGGCAATATTATTCCATTATGATATATAGCCCTGTTTATTAATATGACTGAGTTGTTTTGTAAGCTCAATTTGACTATGATGAAAACGTGCTTGGTAAGGATCGTGTGAAAGATTCAAGCATTCAGATTAAGATTAATGAGATGTAGTTGGCATTGTCATTTTGTCTGTTATAAATAATAATTGCATCAGTTCGGTCATTTGTTAAGAGCTGTTAGCTGCCAGTCATATGTTACTTTTAATCTAGTTTAATTGCTTTTAATGTAATGATTAGTATCCATTATAATTCTGTAAGGTGTCAAAGTATATAATAAATGTAAACATAGGTGTCTGTGGCCTTGAATGTCTTGAGGTGAAGGTCACCGTGAAGGTCACCATAAAGGTGTAAAAATAATGGACAAAACCATGATGGAAGGCACATCACCTAGACGCGGAACTGAGCGGCAGCCAAACATGCTAGTGGCCTGGCTACCTACGTACTGGCATGATTAAGCAGTCAAGGTTTTGGCCGTTTTGGCCTGCCTTTCCTTTGTGACCAGCCATTGTGAGGAAAGAGCTGAAGGAGACTTTTAAGGACTAAATCAGGTTGGGGACTTGTGACTTCACCTTTGGCCTTTGATTCAAGTTGCAGTGTAGTTGAATTCAGGTGTCCATATCTATCAGCATCTTAGGCAAACTTATCTTAGACATTCTTTGAAACATTTAAAATGGGGTTTTTCTTTGCAGGTTACTTTAATGCTTTTTTTTCCCCTTGAAGTTTGTTTTTGGAAACATAGCCATAACACTGAAAAAGTGTTCCCACAAGGTTTTCACCATTTTTGTACTGAATTGTACCTCCATGATCCTAAGTAATGTTCTAAGGACAGATGAATCAGCTAGAATGTTCTGGCCAATATACACTACTATATGGACAAAAGTATTTTCATGCAGCCAAAGACTTGTAGACTTAGCCATAAAGCAGTGGAGAAGTTGATAATCAAAAAGCTTTGTCTTACATACAAGATTCACATCTTTGTCTTCCTTCATAGTCACACCTGAAGGCTTTAATGGGCAGCCTGTTAATTGTACCAGTGATGCTGTTAGCCTTGTTTAATATTTTGGTATCCAAAACAAACCTACTGAGGATTTTCAGTTCAAAATTGAAGTGTAAATGTTGCAAAGACTTCATAGAAGATTGCTGTCTTTATTTTTTTCATTGCATACAGTCATGGAGGCATTATCTCCAAGGCAACAAATATGTGTATGTATAATTATATACACACTATATGGAAAAAAAATATTGGGACACCAGTTAATAGTGGGGGTTCATATATCTTTGGACTTGGGTAATTAAGCAATACTCATTACAGAAACAGGTGTATAATTAAATACACAGCCATGCAATTTCCAGCAACACTGGTGGCAGAATGGGTCATACTGAAGAGATTAGTGACTTTCAATGTGGTGCCATCATAAGATGCCACCTTCCCAATAAGTCAGTATCAAATTTCTGCCTTCGTTAACTGCAAGTGAAGTGATTGCGATGTGGTGGAAACTTTTATAACCAACAAGATTTCAGTTATGATGTCATAGGCCACACTAGGGGTGTAATGGTACAGTTTTTCCACAGTTCGGTATGTGTCATGGTTTTTGGACCATGGTAACGGTACATTTTTAGTATCTTTATATATTTAAGAAGAAAATAAAAACACATCACCCTTTAATTAAACAATGAACTCTATTTTGACCGTCTATTTTACGCTTTATTATTTAAATAAAGTTTAGCATCAAGTGAACTACCTGTCTAAGCATTCTGTGTTCTGTCTAATCTTTGACAACCTGGAAGTAGCCTAATTTGCCTTCTCTATTTTATTTAAACAGGCTGCATACTTTTATAGGCAATATTAAATGAAAAAATAACAAAGTGCAAAATTAAGTTGGTACCCTAATGACTTTTAGTCTTTTTTTTTTTTTTTTTTCCTCTCGTTGTATTGCACGCTGAATCCAAAATGTTGAAAGACAGCGGGACCTCTTCAGATTAACTTCTCTCTGTCTCCCTACTAGCACCTGCCATTGTCACATTGGAGCAAAGAGAATATTTGTTTCAGTTTAGCCTCTTTTCTCTAGCTAGTTTTTGCATACAAAGCACTGATAGCCAGGAGGCGGATAATTAACGCCATCTGCTACTTAAATTCTCACTCTAGAAAATAAGACAACCCCAGTTTTTTTAGAAGTATTTTTTGGGAAAAAACATCATCTTATTTTCGCGCCAATACATATAGGAACATGACAGGCATATCGTAATACCGTGGTTCACATGTGCGTATTGAACCGTCGGGGGTCTACCGAAAGTTTCCACAATATACCAAATACTGTTACACCCCAAGGCCATGCAAACAGAAAGGGACCGGATGACCCAGCATCAATACCCAACCTCACTGATGCTGTTATGGCTAAATGGCAGCAAATCCCACAAATGACGCTCAAACATCTAGCGTAAAGTTTTTCCCAAATATTGGAGGCAAAGGAGGACTAAATTCTTTTTCATACCCTTGGGTTTGAAGTAAGATATTGCACAGGCAGGTGTCCACATACTTTTGTCCATATAGTTTATCTCACAAAAATCAGACCACCATTGCATTTGACAGTAATACCTCATACTGATGGTCATTAATAATGGTAGCATTGTAATGTTATTGTCATGACTTTACTAAATTCCTGGATTGTACTGAATTGGCTTTGTAAAGTTTAGTCTGAAATACCATTGCAACATTTTGACAAGGCCATAAAATGAGTAGTTAATACTCATTAACCCCCAAATCTCCCTTAATGGACTTCTGCATTGAGAAGTGGGCCAATATTTTCTCCACTGTGCTGTGTGATTTATCCATAGATGCTGGAAGTGTTTGGTTATGGTTATTACTACTGAAGGTAGTTTAACAACCCAAATTCAGAAAATTAGATGAAGCAGGAAGATAATTGATTGAAATAAACAGTGTGCATCTGTACATTTTCACTTTTCTAAAGCAAATGAGATTGTAAAACAAATGTTTGTTCTTTGGGGACATCTCTGCAACATATGGTTTCAGATTGCAATCTGGCTAAGGACAACCAAAAACACAGGGTGTTTATCAACCAAGAAGCATCTTAACGGCATGTTTGGGCTGCTGAAGGAAAACCGAGAGATTGGAAGGCTGATAGAATTCACACATAGAAACACACACCAGGTTGGGGCCTGGTTTAGATCTGCACCTCCACACGCTCAGGAATTCACAGATGGAAACACACACCAGGCTGGGGCTTAGTCTGGACCTGCACCACCACCCATACAGCCAAGAGATGCCAATTCTGCAGAAAGGTATTCTTTAATTCAACCTAATTTATCTATTATTTAAATAATTTTTTGGCATTGGAATGGAATAATTCATGTCTACATAAAAAATGAACAAAAAACAAATAAGCAATTCACCTACTAAGTGAGCTTAATTAGGCGCTTTGGTCAAATCCATCAGAAAAAGGTTACAGTGAATGTGCACAGTCCACAGTCATTTTTTTATTATGGGATACAAAGCAGGTATGCATAGGGAGTTTTGTTTTGATTGCTAATCATAAAAGTAATTACAACCTCTTATAAGAAACAAATATAAAGAAAACAAAAGTTCTACCTGCATGGGAAAGGTGTATGGCAGTCCACTTCTGAAACTCCGATTTTAAGTTATCTTTTAAAGGGATAAAATTTTTCCTAATCCAGTCAGAGAAACTCTGTGTGCCATGAATCCCTAAATATTGAAAGTCAGACCGGGATACATGGAAAGGCAAGTTGTTCTGGAATACGCCCATGCTGTCAGGGAAGGAAAAAATCCATTGATGGGATAACCTGGTCATTCAGTAGATTCAGGTACTCAGCTGATTTCATTTTATTGCTGCATAACTTTGCTGAGCCTAGACCAGACCATAGGCTCTTAAGTACTGTATTTGCTTATTTAAATTGAAATGGTGACACTTTTTTTTGGCCAAGCAGTGTATATACTCCCACTCGATCCTGTCAAAGGCTCTCTGCATCCAATGAAACGATCACTTCCAGAGTCTCTAAGGGTGTCAATGAGTGAATAACCCTCAGTGATCTACGAATACTGGTAAACAAATTAAGACCTTTGATAAATCCGGTCTGATCCTTTGAAATGTCTGTCATAACCACATCAATTGTTGAAGCAATGACTTTGGCTAATATTTTAAGATCCACGTTCAATAGAGAAATGGGTTTATAGGAATTACACTCCAAAGGGTCTTTTCCAGCTTTCAACAGTAAAGTTATAGGTATTTCATTAAGTGTTTGTGGCAGGACTCCATTGATTAAAGAATCTTTAAATATATCCAGAAGCGGGGGGGCTAATTTGGAGGACAACCTCCTATAAAATTATACTGGATAGTAGTCTGGTCTCAGGCTCTACCACTTTGGAGGAGACCCTCCTATAGGATTCTGTCAGATAGCCAACAGGTCTGGGGCTCTGCCACTTTGGAGGAGACCCTCCTATAGGATTCTGTCAGATAGCCAACAGGTCTGGGGCTCTGCCACTTTGGAGGAGAC
>JAACJT020000913.1:0-17251 GCA_009936485.2 Gymnarchus niloticus | reverse complement strand
ACCAGTCATACTGCCAACATTCAAAGTTCCTACCCTCACTTCCACTCTCCTAACCTTCCTCCTCTCCTCCTGCCTCAAGACACGCCTTCCTCCTCTTCTTCTCCTTCGGCCAATAGTAGCCCGATTTCCACCAGCACCCTATTGGCTACTAGTGGTGGTCGTTGTTAACCCAGGCCTCGACCAATCCGGTATGGAAATCTGTTTTGTTGTCCACATGTTAAATTTGGCAAAAAAGTTTATGCCAGATGCCCTTCCTGACATAACCCTCCCCATTTATTCAGGCTTGGACGAAGAAATACGCTGGCTTGTGCATCCCCAGTGGCTGGGTTAAATGTGTGTTCCTACCTATAATTTCCCTTAAATTTTGAGATGTCTATTATATTTATTGTTATGTGAGCTTAACAAAACATTTAAATTACATACTTTGTCAGCTATGCATATGTAACACTGCTCATTCAACCCAGGTGAATATTTTATTATGAAGTGAATAACATTTGTTTGGAAGACGAGAGGACCTTTTGTCTTATGAGGCAGAAAGTCAGTTATTAATAGGAAGCTGCATCATTTCATGTGCCATTATATAAATTGAAAGCTAGAGATACTGTCTTGGCACAAACATAAACACAAATATTGATTATGTAGAAAAAATATATATCAGTGTTATGCTTGCTTAAAGTTATTAGAAGTTAGCTGTGATTTACATACATATAAAGTAAAGAACTTATTAACTTTGTAAGGTTCTTACTTGGCTTACATAACTTAAGGAGTCACTAAATGCTTGATCGCCTAGGTATGACTAATGATTTGTACCCTTTTCCTGTGGAATGGGTGAAGCATTATATTCTCATTACAGCATGGTCTCCAGATAGTTCTCTATCAGCTATTCTTAACCCCTGAGTTCATTGTCAGTAAATTTCACTACACATTGCATCTTTAAGCATTCATGTTTGAGGATGTACAAAACTCCAAGTATCAAATATATTTCCTATTAAAGGGCTTTAAATATGTGCAGCACAAAAACTTAATCAGTAGAATAACAACAAACAGACGGATAAGCAGACGATAATCTTGTGCTTATTTAAAAGGCTTACTTGAATAGTTAAACACATATGGAGTAGTGGGTTAAATACCATTTAAAATAACTTTCAAATCCCAAAAATCCTGTATTACAGTAATCATACTGGTATTCACTTTTATTTTACACAAACAAGTGAAGGCTCTGTTTATTTAACAGTGTAAAACCAATTATTGTCGCTGATTCCCCAGATACACACACAGACACACAACAAGAATGTGTACCTTAAAACTCACTTTGTAATTGTAATTGAACATTTTATTATGATGCACATATTTTAAGCATCACAATGGTAATTCTCCACAGTCCAAAATTGTGCAGCTAGGCTAACTGCTGGCACTTTGCAATGGACTGGCCCCCACCCAGAGGTGCCCTTGCCTTGGGCTCTGTTCTGTCTTGGAGGCTCCATCACCACAGTCCAGTTTAAGCGATTGGAAGACTGATAAACAGCTCATACATTGTTTCTTTTTACAACTTTTTAATGAACCTGAAATATCACATGACCAGAACCAGTTGAACCCTGTCAATCCATTTATATATTGTTATTACATATTGTTATTTTTTTTTTTCTTCTGGGCTTCTTCAGTAATGGACTGTGTTAAACCTGAGAGAAACTCAACTGGTACCTTACATAAAAGTAGTTATACAATGAGGACCAGAAGGGTGACATGTTACAGTAACCAGGAACAGCCAAGCTTCCTGACCTAATTTGGGAACATAGTGAAAAGAAAGGGAAAAAATAGTACAGGACACCTGTGACACACGTTGTTCCTGGGATTTCCATCCATCCATCCATCCATCCTATAACTGTTTATTCTGATCAGGGTCGTAGCAGGATTACAACAACATCAATTGTTGTGTATGGGTGCTACATACACACATTCAACCTTGGTCAATGCCATCTCAAATAAGACACATACGTGTTGTAACAGGGGTGGTGTATAGCTCAGTCCTTCCTTTACTTTTTCTCTCTTCGTTCAACACACACAAGACATGAAGTCTCAGTCAGACATGACTCTCATCTATCAATGCACCATTACCGTACATGTTAGTATAGATAACACAAGAAAATAATGCAACACAACTGCATACATAACACCCCTCCAACACAGCATTGATGTTCAGCAGCACTGATGCTGGTATAGATTAGGTTTCAGTAAGTCTAAGCGAGATCTCAGTGGACATCCCAGAAAAAGCATTGCTGGGGTCTGCCCAGTTGTGGCATATATACTGTTCCTGTATGCGAACAGGAAGTTTACGAGTTTGTGTTGTTGGGACCCACTGTCTTTGTCCATAGCCTTAATGGATTGTTTGAATGACTGGATGAAACATTCCGCCTGCCCATTGGAACCTGGATATGGCACTATAGTGGTGTGTTGTATGCTATTCTTCTTGACAAAAAATTTGGAATTTTTCAGAAGTAAAAGCTGTGCCATTATCACTCACAATCTGATACGGAAGAGTAGCACGAGAATCTGATATGCACGAGAACAATGATCTTAGGAGGTCGAAAGTTTTCACAACAGTTGCTCTCTTGGTACAGAAAACCTCCGGCCATTTGAAATGTGCGTTGACCACTACTACTACTAATACTACTATGTGCGGTCGAAGAAAGGTCCTGCATGATCAATATGCACCCACTGCCAAGGCTTGATAGGCCACTCCCACACACATGTGCCGACGTTGTTGGCGGTAATCTTTGAGTTTGTTAACATCCGTTACAGGACTTAGCCAAAGCTTCTAGTTGTTCATTGATTCCAAGCCACCATACAAAGCTCTGAGCAAGACCCTTCATCTTCACCACACCCAAGTGTCCTTCATGCAGTACATTCAGGACCCTGGAACACAGCCTTGGAGGCACAACAACCCTTGCCCCCCATAGTACACATCCCTGGTTCACATTCAACTGTTCACATCAACTGCTGTAAGCTGGCAGTGGTGGGTCACCTTTGTCTGACCAACCCTTCAGTGTCATATCATACACTCTGGACAAGGTAGGGTCACTACCTGTCTCAAGTGCAATTTCTTCACTAGTGATTGACAATGGATCCATTTGAGTCATGTGGAACATGCTCATCAGTTCTTTGGTATTCTCTGGTGGTGGAGATTCTAATGGAAGCCAAGACAGTCAGTCAGCATTCCCATGCTGATGCCTTCCTTTCTACTCGATGCTGTAGCTATGGGCACCCAAAAAAAAAAAAAACACCCAATGCTGAAGCTGTGCAGCAGCCATAACTGGAACTCCCTTCACTGAATTAAAGATGGACACCAGACGCTGATGAACAGTGAGCAGGATAAAGTGCTGACCGTATAAGTACTTAATGAACTTCACCCCCCAGACTAAACTCAGGGCTTCCGTGCCAATTTAGGCATAGTTATATTTGGCTGCATTTAAGGACCTGGAAGCAAATGCTCCTTTCCATCAGCAAACCTGTGCGATAACACTGTGCCAATACTGTATGGAGAAGCATCACAGGGAAGCTTGAGAGGCAACTTGGGGTTGTAGTGCATCAGCACATTGTCTGAGGTGACTAACTGTTTTGCTTCTTGGAACGCACTCTCACATTCTTTTGACTAGCACCATTTATGTCCACTTTGAAGTAAACAATTCAATGGGTGAAGAACTGCTGAGAGGTTAGGCAAAAACTTACAGTAGTAATTTACCAAGCCCAAGAACGAACGCAGTTGTGAAACGTTCTGTGGTGGTGGTGCTTTTAGAACAGCATCTAATTTACTGTTGTATTTATGTAGCCCATGTTTGTCAATCTTGTGACCACAGTACTCAATGGACTCCTGGAAAAACTCACACTTGGTTTTGTTCTCCCTTAACCCAAAATCTTCTAGCCTCTTAAGGACCTTTTCCAGGTTGACGAGGTGTTCCTCATCATTTGTTCCTGTGATCACAATATCGTCCAGATGGTACTGTGTATTTGGTATACCTTGTAAGACCTGGTCCATGGCCTTCTGCCGTATTGCTGGGGCTGAAGCAACGCCAAACACCAGACGATAGTACCGGTAGAGACCCTTTGTGCTGTTGATTGTCAGGCATTTCTTAGAAGACTCATCCATCTCCATCTGCAGGTACGCCAGTGCAATATCAATTTTTGAAAACTGCTGACCTTGGCCCAGTGAAGCAAAGATGTCCTCTATACGCGACAAGGTATATTGGTTAGCTTTCAGCACTGGATTAATTGTGACTGTGAAATCTCCACAGATATGTACTGTTCCACTCCCTTTTACAACTAGAACTGTTGGCGTCATCCACTCGGACTAATCCACCTTAGATAGAATGCCCTCTTCTTCCAGTCTTTGGAGCTCCTTCTCTACCTTGGGGCAAAGAACATATGGTACAGGGCAAGCCTTGTGGAATTTGGGAATTGCATTGTCTTCCAGAATGATCTGCGCTTTCATGTGCTTAATTGTCCCAACACTCTGTTGGAAAACTGGTCCTGCTTTTGCGAGGATCTGATTCAACCTTTGAGCTGTGGAGTGGCTTCCCTGGTATTTGGTGGATTTTGAAGCTTTAATTTCCTTGATTGAATGCCAGGCCAGTTGTACTTCTTGTAGCCATTCACGTCCAAACAGGGGCACACCTCCTCTTTTAATTACATACAAGGACAACGCACTCTTTTGATCATCAAGCTGGACATTTACAGTGTCACCCCCAGTGGTTTTATCGTCTCCTCTGTGTATGCTTTCAGCCTCACAGCCATAGACTGCAGTTCCAGGTACAAGAAATGTGCCTGGTAGTCTTTGTTGGATATCACAGATAAGGTAGACCCAGTGTCTAACTCCATCTTTAGTGTCATGCCCTCCAGCTTAGGCAAAACCCAACAAACTCCCCTGCTGCGTTCTTCAAGTGAGCACACGGCAAAGCAAGCTAGGTCTGAGGCATTAGAGTCTGAATCGAAAATGTCAGCTTCAACAACATCATGCACAGGTTGATTTTTCCTTTTATATTTGAGAAACCCTTTCTCTTTTATTTTCACCTTGCGCATTTTTTGTATGTGACCTGGTTTCTGACATTGTCTGCACTCCTTGTCCTTGAACCAACAATCGGCGGGAATATGTGATTTTTTTCCATACCGAAAAACATGCAGAATTTTTCTGTTGTCCATCCATCCATCCATCTTCTATAGCCGCTTATCCGTAATGGTAACGGGGAAGCTGGAGCCAATCCCTGCCGACTTCGGGCAAAAAGCAGGATACACCCTGGGCAGGTCGCCAATCCACCACAGGGCCAACACAAAGATGAACAATTTTTCTGTTGTCTCCTATCTATCTTGCGGACAGTGCACTCTTGCAACGTCTGTTGTCGCAATTCTACAGTGTCGTTGGCAGCAATTTCCATTGACGTTGCTATTTCAATTACAGGTGTTAATGTTAGCACTCTCTCCGTTAAGAGCCTCTTCTGTATGTTCCTATTGGGCAGCCCGCATATGAATCTATCTCATACGACAGATTCAAACCAAATCAAGTCACAATGTTCCGCCAATCATCTCAGTTCAGCTACAAAATCTGAAATGGACATCGGTTTTCAGCTGGTTCCGTTTATGAAACCTAGAATGTTCGGCAATAATGAGCGGCTTCGGGTTCAGGTGATTCTGAAGCACATCCACTGTCTCCTTAAAAGACTTGTCAGCTGGTTTAGTGGGGGCCAATAGGTTACATAGCAAGCTATAAGTCTTAGCTCCCATTACGCTAAGTAGAACTGCCACCTTTTTCCCTTCACTAATGTCATTAGCCAGACAGTACTGCTCTAATCTTTCAACATAAGTTGCCCAGTCTTCTATGGAGCCATCAAAGTTATCAACTTTTCCAATTACGCCAGCTATCACTCGTCTGTTTCACATCCACTTAGTCTTTTATTCATGTTAGCGGCAACAACTCACGGTTGCTGTCTGTGCAGATGCGTCTCACGGCAAAGCACCCTTCCTCATCTCCCTCCTTCAGAACTCGTTAATCCCATCCTCGTTGCCAATTTGTTGTGTGTGGGCCTCTCCACGCACGCATTCAATCTTGGTCACCTCCGTCTCAAATAAGACACATGTGCGTTATAACAGGGATGGTGTATAGCTCGGTCCTTCCTTTCCTTTTTACGCCTTTACTCTCTTCGTTCAACACACACAAGAAAAGAAGTGCTGGTCAGACATGACTCTCATCTATCAATGCACCATTACCGTACATGTTAGTATAGATAACACAAGAAAATAATGCAACACAACTGCATACATAACAACAATAATGAATAAATAAATTATTCTGTTATTGTAAACTTTCTGTTTTGTACTGAATTTGTGTAGCACTTCTCTCGCACCCAATGCATTTTATAGTATTTCAAGGGGAATAAATCACAATAACAAAATAATAAAATTGATTTTTAAATCTTATTTTTCATGGAACAATGAGCAAACTGGTCCCCCAGCTGCAACTCAAAAAAGCAGCTTAGATTTTCCTTGCGTTGACAAATCGTGCACAGTATGTCAACATGACTTTCATACTCACATTTGTCCAATGAATGTCAATAAGCTCAGTCAACACGGACTAAATACACATACATGTAATTCATTCAGACAAGGTTCCGCCCTTAAGTCCTTCTTCAGTGAAATTCTCACCAACCCCCACCTATTCCGTTTCCACAGAATCTGCAAAACAGGTTATGAAGCTGTGTTTGGTGTGCTAAGGCTGACAAATTGTTCCACAAGCTTCAGCAGAGATGAAAGACTTCAGAGTCTGAGTCTGAATGTCGAGTGTTGAGATGTTTATATTTGCATTGTTGGCAGTGGGTAGAGGATGGGGGCAGCCCTATCCCCCCCCCTTCAATACAGTACCGGGTGTCTGTGCATGATACTGCAGTAGTTATTCACAATTCATCAAGGAAGAAGTCCTTCTATTTATCTGGCTATGAGGTGGTTGTCAAGCCAAAAAGCTAAATGCAAATTCAGAAGGTCTCTTTTATGAAATCTGCATTTCATTGGACAAATGAATGAAGAAATAAAGGAACTAAATAAAATAAAATAAATTTCAGACCATTTCAACTTTTTGGGTTTACGTCTAACTTTTCCATGTGGACAGAAAGGAAGCCAATTTAATATACATTAACATCTATAACAATACTAATGTCTACATTTACTTCACAAGCAATTGTGTGTATTCTAATTTTATGGATGTTGCATTGTTATTTTTTATCTAGTCTGCAAGGATCAACTACTCAAGACTTTTTTTTTATAATTTTCATACTAACAGGTTCACTTACCCTCGGGAGCGACATTCTTGTCTCTGGTGACTCTTCCTGTGAAGTCAGTAGACGGATTATGAGAGCATGGGGGGTCATGAGGTCAATGGAGAGGGGTGTGTGGCACTCCCGATATCTTTGTAAGAGGACAAAGGTCCAAGTCTTTAGAATCCTGGTGCTCCCTTCTCTGCTGTATGGTTGCGAGACATGGATGCTATCCAGTGACCTGAGACGAAGACTGGACTCACTTGGTACTGTGTCTCTTCGGAGAGTCCTTGGGTATGGCTGGTTTGAATTTGTGTCAAACAAGCAGTTGCTCGGGGAGTCCCAAATGAGGCACATTACTTGCATTGTGAGGGACCGTCAGTTACAGCATTATGGCCATGTGGCACGATTCCCTGAGGGTGATCCAGCTCGAAGGATTCTCATTGCTGAGGATCCGAGTGGCTGGACTAGGCCAAGGGGACGCTCACGTAACACCTGGGTGCGGCAGATAGACGGCCGTTTCCAAAGGGTGGGACTGGACCGCATGTCGGCCTGAGGGGTTGCCAACTGGTATCCAGAGGTGTTTTGTCGTGTGGTGGGTGCGGCAACGCGCTGTATCAGTGCATACTCCACAACCTGACCTGACCTGACACTTGCTGAGTAATGTCATGTATTGTGCATATGAAAGCTAAATTGATTTTTTCAGTATTACATTTTCTATTTTAATATATAACAAAAACAACAGTAATAATAATAATAATAATAATAATAGTATATTTGCATCATTTTCACTGCTAGTGAAGACTGCTATGGGACTGTTTCCATGCATTGTACATGACGAAGCTTTTGAACTCTCTCAAACTAGTAGCATATCTGACACTTTGGCACTCAACATTTCCTGAGATTATGATGATTATTCTGGGATCCTGTTAGAAAAAGCATATCACTGTAACCCAGGTTGTTAACATTTCTACAGAAAATGGTACTAATAGATTTCCTGAAAGCTGTGGAACAACCTAAGCTTAAACCTTAGATTCACGTTCCCTCAACATTTAAACTTTGGAATTAAACTTCAAACCCATTACACAGGTTTGATGATTACCATCAGTCTGATACAAGAGGGAGCACTCATCTTACTGCAGTTAGTACTCTAAAGGGGAATGTCTAGCCCTGAATATTTATCAAGCCCTAGGTGTCTACCAGCCCCGTGTTACAGGCCATGAGCTAACAATTGTAGGACATGATAAACACATGTAACAAAATGCTTTAGCCAGTAGCATTGCCACCTTATTATTTCACTGGTTGCTATAGTTTTTTCAGGTCAAATGTAGAAGAAGGTACACCAATTCTTTTTTATTATTATTTTTCTCTCCCTGTCCTGTTGTATGCTTCTGTTAACTGTAAGATATGCTCTCAGGAGTGACACAATGTTATCCAGATCGTTTCTGTGAGTGGAAATCTCTTCATAATCAAGCATATATACTTGTATTGACTACAGTCACACGCACAAACAGATGTATTGTTTTTCAGTATATCTCAGTCTATCCATTTTGTGCAAGCGATATGCTAGTTCTTGGAAAAAATCGCAAAGGTGTTTTGCAAAAAATAAGGATAGATTTAAGGATTTTAAGGATAGTTCGAGGAATGATGTATTTCGTGTTTCTGTGTGTATATATATATATATATATATATATATATATATATACACACACATACATGGACTAAAAAAGCCCAAAGCTCAATATAAACTGTTGCAGCCCAGGAACACTTTAAACAGTCGCAATACAAAAACCTAGATAATCAGCAAGGATAGAGCTCTCAGGCAAGCTTTAAATGAAGTGTTAATTAAATCTGGAATTAAGTATGAATTAAACATTAAGCCATCACAGAGATATAAGTGGTATATCAAGCTGTGATGACAGAGCGTTTCATAGGGTTAAGTAAAGGTCTTTCGTTTATTTATCTTCATGCTTCAAATAAGTACAAGAGTAACTTTTGCATGGTTTTTATGGCCAACATACAGTACATTGTGAAAAACAATGAATTGAAGAGCTTGATAGCTAATTCTCTACCATTTGTGCCTATAGTTTTAGCTCATTTTGATATAAACTCATTTCCACAGTGGCATGCCCATGCCTATTTAACTGAGCAGTTCTGGTTCAGAGTTGTGCTCATGTCATGCCCTGCCTACCTGCCCCTTCTGTTTTTCCCCAGCTTGGCCCTAATGAGACATGCCTGTTAGTCGTTGCCCCCTCGTTAGTCTTGTTTAAAAGTGCTTCCCAGTCCTGTCTTCTGCAGTCCAGTCGTTGATGCTGCTCCCAAGTGTTCCTGGTTTGGATGCCCTGAGTTCTGGTACTGATTTTGGTTCTGTTTAGTTTTGGGGTAATAAATCCTTTTTTGTTTGCCTTACACCTGCCTCTGAGCCCTTCCTTACTCCTGACATGACTGCTCAATGGTTAAACAGCTGCTTCCATCCAGGGTTTTTGAGATGGAAATCATTGGGCTAGATGCCTATGATAACCAATGACTAAGCTTTAGTTGTCATAAACCATGTACATAAACAAATCACTAAGTTAATGTCAGAAGATGATTCCTTTCCATACGTATATTTAAATCTGATCTTGAGTATATTCAATTTTGTTGCAAAAGCTGAATTAGAAATGTGATTTCTCCCCTATTTGGTACCCCACCTAGGGAGTGCACCAGCCCTGTGCCCTAAGCTGCCCAGGATAGCCCCCACCCCTGACTTTGCATATGATAAGACGTTTGGAGAATGGATACATAGATGGTTGGCTGGATCCCCCCCTACCCCATTACCGTTCCATTTTTTAAATCTTGTTTATAGGTCTCTGTGATTTTTTTCATGTCATGAAACATGTTTCCTCTTTCATCTGCAAAGTACACAGACTACATTACATGTCCTTCTCCCTCTCCTTAATCATCAGCCAAGAAAATTCTTAGCTCCTCTGTAAATCAGTGGTACCTCCATAGACAAAAGCACGTAATTCAGAGAAACAAATGAGGGACACAGCACTTTATCTGGTGCTTTGAAGAGGCTGCCTTACTGCCTCACTGTTTCTCTACATGATGGAGGTCATTTATGAGTCAATTTCCGACAGTTAGTTCCAGGCTTGTCAAAACATGGGTCAAACAAAGTGGTGTTCATCTTCGATCCATTTTTTACACTCCTCTCATTTGAACATTTCTTTATGATTTTCAAATCTTATCTGTAAGGATAATACAGAGGCAATTATAAATGAGAACATTACATTTTTAAGTTGACTTTACAGCCAACTTGAAGCTGTAATTTACTTCAAAGTTTAATGAGAATAATAGGATAATTGGTCACATTGCTGGCATTGAATATGGCACCCAGTTTTCATCAGTAATATATTTAGCCTTAAACATGTTGAACAAAGGGGTTTGTGGGCAGTGAGCAAATTTAATTGCACAGGTAATGAGTTTCTTCATTAATAAATTTTTTGTACATTTTATTTGAAAAAAAAAGTCCCTCACTACTTTGCAGTCACAATGCTGTATCTATCTTTTTATTTATACAATGCAATCTTCCAAGAATGCAGAATGACACCATGCAACACGATACTCTTCTATTGTTACATAATATAACACTATCAGTTACATTTAATTTAAAGTCAGTCCCAGCAAACGAAACCTCATCAACCTTGTATTATAACAAGAATGCTTCCTTCAAATGAATAGTTAAACAAAATAAAACAAAAACAATGGTTGACATGACAAGTGAATGTAAAACTGGCATTTTTCACTGTGGTTCAGCACAGTTCAAATTCAGATTAACAAGTCGGCCTTTTGTTGTTTGATGCCTTGAGGGAGCATTCTGCACAGTTCATCCTTGTCAGACAATGGAGCCGCTTCATTAGCAAGGGCATTGATTAAACATATGGGCACAGAAAGTTTAAACTTTTTGAGTCACAAAGTATCTGTCAGCAGATACAAGACAAAGCTTTTGTTTTTTTTTTCCTTATAACATAGTCCTATTACTGCCATGCAAAAATAATAATTTTTAATCAATGTGCAAATTAATGTACATGCAATATTAAACCATCTATAAATGGTCTTATCTGTTTATTTTTAAGATTTTTATTTTCTTCCATTATCTAATGCTGATATAACCTAATGTCAAAACAGACCCATGCGACTCTGCATTTGAAACAAGTAGAGTTCTGAGGGGCTGCATTTGGATGTGAATGGGGATAGAATGTAAAAATAAAAAAAAAACAACTGCTTTTTAACAAGGCCTCATCTTCATGTTTCCCTAAAAATACTGCAGGATGCTCCTGCTTAATGGCATTTAAATCATTTAGTTACCCCTGTGGCACCACCAGGTCTGCTGATGTACTGACTTCTTTATTGATGAAAGCTTTCAGTCATAACGTATAGAAATGGCAGCTGAAACATTGTACGCTTGTGATACGGATAATAAAAACTTTTCATTTCATATAAAAATGTGCAGGTAATAAATAATGAAGCAAAGCCTAAAGTGGGTAATTCAGTCTGCAGTAGCCTCTCTGTGACTTTAATAATGGCTTTTTCGTCATTTTTAAATTAAATCACCCGTCTCTATGAAAGTCCACAGTGAGGAAAGGGAGCATACAAAATTTCAGCTATTAAAAATGGAAGCTGATCAAAATAATTGAATAAATAAATCATCAAATTAGGAGACTGGTAAGTAAGTAAATAAATAAAATAAATAAATGCACGATCAGTGCAGTTATCCACACTCTTGCCTTACACGTCCAGTGTTGGAGGTTCAAATCCCTCCTCCACTATTTTTTTTGAAATTTGCATGTGTTCTTTATGTTTTGTGGATTTACTCCCACAGTCCAAAAGCACAAAGGTAGCTGGCATCCCTAAATTGCCTGTAGTGAGGAAATGTGTGTGGGAGTGTGAGTGTTCGGCAATGCATCGGTATCCCAAACATGGCATACCTCAACTTTCTACCTTATGCTGCCTGGGATAGGCTTCAGGCCCCACTGACTCTGACCAGGAGAAGCAGTTAAAAGATAGATGGTTAAATAACATGAAACAGTATGGTCCCTGAACATCCCCGTGAGCACGGTCTACTCAGTCCTGAAGAACAAAGTAAGTTGTATTGTACCATTCATATGTAGCTATGATCAAGCTATTCCTTCAAAGAGAGCAGACAGGCAGGAGAAAAATCTGAAATAATGCCAGTTCTTTTGAACTCAACTAGGACTTGGCATAGAATGTGAGATAACGTCACATCCTAAGCCAGCCAGCCACGCCTAGCTTTTCACAGAACCGACGCGGAATACTGACACGTGAAGTGTGTCAGAAACAGCTATAGTCCCACAACCCCTCTGTACGTTATGAGGTATTGCATTTTCCCAACCATTTCTAAGCGTCTTCTGAGTGTTTCTGTCCTACCAAGTATAATCCCTGTTTGTTCTTCAGTTCTCATTTTTGCCTTTCATCATGGCTCAGGTGCTGTGCTTTTGACACTCTGGTGTTTTGGACCATTTTGCCTGAGACCCCGACTGCATTTGTGGATTCTCCTTTGGATCTGGAAATATCAGTCTGTTCCGGTTTTGACCCCTCTTGTCTATCAACTCTGTATCTGCACTTGGATCCTCCATGCCTTCATTACAGATTATATTGTCTGAGGTGTAGAAAAATCAGTATCTAAGAAATTTCACAAGATTAGTTTTCATGGTAGGGAACAATAAATGGAAGTTGAAAAGCTAAATTGCTACAAACTGAAAGTCTGCATGGAATTTGCAACAAGTAATTCTCTAAAAATGTGGCTGCAAAAACAGAAGGCCTTGTACGATCCAGAGGAAGAGTTTTATCATTTCCACTTATCTTTCTTGTCTAACAGTTTAGTTTTGACCATGAAATTAAAGGTGCTGTTTTTAGCGCTGGTTAAGCAGACCAGTAGCATTAGTTTTACAATGCAGGTCTAATTGTCAATCTTATACCTCTATTTCAATTATCTGACCACACAAGCAGACAATCATATTCTAAAGTCACCTGACATGACACAATTTCAGGATATCAGAAGTATCTGGTGTTCTGTACTGAAAGGTGGATCCAATCATTTTTTACAATGTTGGAGCCATGGAGTTATTCGGTAGAAAGCTCAATTGACATTTTTACCCTGGTGTGAGTAGGGCCTTGTCCTTGCAACCAGAAGATACCTAAATATAATCCGTGCAATCATATGCGCCATTGAAGTCTAGATTAATACTAAAACTTACAGTTTTACAAAAAGAAACTACCAATGTAACAAACGTGCATGTAGAACATTCAAAGAGCTTTGGAAAGCAAATTAAAAAAGAAATGTGCATTGATACGAATTACTAATTTAGGAGTAAAGAGGTTTGCAAAGTGCTTTTTGTTATTGCAACATGAATTTTCTTTTACTTTGATTTAACTTTGTAAAATGAATCATTATGAAGATAAAATAGTTGTCAAACTGAAACACTTCCTACAATTATCAATTATCAAAAACCCATGGTGGGTGGGAGTAACCAGCAATGTTGGCAATCGGTGGGAGTATCCAGAACTAACAACAATGCTGGAGCTAGGTGGGAGTATCTAGAAGTAACAATAATACTTGCTCAAACCAGCATTGATTGGCAGTTTGAGATACTCCCAAACACCACAGATGTTGAAAGCCTTCATATACCACCAGCATTGATTGGTCACTCAGCATCCTCCCACCCACCACAGGTTTTGAAGCCTCATTTGTCCCATCACTAGCTAACGCATTACCAGTCAGCTAACATGCAATGTAAACTGCAACTTCTTTACCTTTATCTTTCAAATACTTTTATTTAACTGTGGGTGCACCACCATTAATCACAGCAGAGGGTACTGCTTGTGGTTAACGTCAGCAGTTTATGTCTTTATCAGTGCCATGCAGTTCTTTCTGTCATCGTGAATATGATTGTTTAGTTAAATGTGAGAAAATGCTTTAATGAATTTAATTGTATCCCAAATAATCATAGTCTCCATGAATGCAAATTTACTGACAGTCTCTCAATTAGCATTGAACTCCAAACAATTGTTTCACTTTTAAAACATCTGCCATGCTAATTTTAAGATATATTAGAATAAATGTTCACTTAAAATACCTTTTTAATATAAGTGCACACACAGAGTCATGAATCTTTTAGATGTGTATAAATATATACAAATCTAACTTTAAAATAGTTACTTACAAAGGGAAATATGAACCTGAATTTGGCCCACATTGATGAATATACTCTCTGCAATGGGGCTGCTTTTTGTCTCAGGATAAAACCGATAAATCCACAGTAGGTATGTTTGGCTGTTGCTTTCTCTCTGCATAAAAAAAGTTTGTTTAATTAACTCCCCTTTGTCCTCCATGAAGCCACATCTGTCCATAATGGCCTGTGTGAGATCCGATGGAGGGAAAATAAAATTAATTTAATGAATTAAAATACTAAAAACAACCATTTGAAAGCCCTTCCTTAAAGTTTTACTGATGAGGTTAATTTGAATAAATCATCCTTCCCAGTCGGAAGTGGAAGCTGCTTTTTTAAAATCAGGATATATTGTCATGTGGACTTGCTATTTTAATCATTGTTATTTAATAACAATTGTCTTGTAACAGCATGCTGTTATGCTTCTAATAGCAGTTAATTCTTTTTATTTTTTATACAAACAATCACTCGGTTTGTATGTGCGCCATTTTCTGATAACCTTGATTGCCACCCTTAAGGCAAACACCCCCCTGAAGTGGGTCAGGAGTGGTAAAGTCAGAATTGTGGATATAAAGCAATCGGCAGTAATATTAAGCTCCCTATCGGTGTTACTGTCGGTTTCTACAAAACAGGGCACTGTTTCTGAGTTGTGTTTTTGGCCCCGCGTGAGTCTCATGTATCTTAAATAACAAGTACGATTTTAATTTCCATCCATCCATTTTCAGTATGGTATCAAGTTGGGGTTATAATGCACCCTGCACTCTTGGCAAAGTCCAGTACAGCGCACTAGTCAATAACCCAGACACACACACACACACACGCACACACACACACACACACTAAATCAGGTTATAACTGCTGAATTAAGTCATGTGATTTTATTTGAACTGTATGAGAGAACCACAGCAGATGCTCTGAGAGGAACATGCAATGGATGAGAACTTCGATTCAATTCACACCCAGGACCCCAGAGTTTAGAGGCGGCACTGTTGCGTGCTACGCAATGGCACCACCTAATCAAGGAATTAAATCACATCGAAAATAAAGCTAATACATTACAAAATATGAATAGCAGGTTATTACATCAATACTCCACAGCTGCTTTCCAGCATGTTGAAGTGAATGACGCTGGATATTTCTTAGTGTAATGGAAATGCTGGTGAAATCTATTAAAATAAAGCTTACTCAAGTATTATCATTATGACAGTGCCTTATATTTGCTTACCAGCTACTTTTATCCTATGAAACCTACGATCTTACACATGAGTATTTGCTAAAAAGTCAGACTAAGGCATTTCTATGTATCTAGTACACATACCTTTACAAAACCTACAAGCCTCTTGGGATTTGAGCCAGAAATCTATTTGTTATGAGCCCAGTTGCAATCTCTTTACCGATTCAGGAGAAGATTATACCTACTCCAGTCTAAAGAAGTCAAAACAAAGCTATGATGAATGGAACCTTGATTTAGAAAAAGCAATCATGTATATAGACCCTTGACCGAATTCCACTCCACGTCTGACTCAAAACTGTAATTTGATTCTAATTGTGACATTCTTGAAAAGTTCCTGAAAATTAAAGTTAAAATTAAATACAGAAATGTGCCCTTTTTGTTGACATTCATATATTTGATCAGGCATATTCTGAATGTCTTGAGTCTTTTAAGTCATACGTATTATTATTATTTTTTCTATCAATTGTTTTAGCAATATGCACAATATATGCATTTTTCTGATCTATTGCTTTCAGAAAAAAAAAAAAAAATTCCCTGTAATGTCCACACTTCAAATGTAATGCAAGCTAACATTCAGACCTTGCCTGTTTGTCTTTTTTTTTTTGTCTATTTGCTTGCCGTATTTTATCTTGGTTGTGCATGCATCTCCCATTCCTGCTTCAATAGAAGAAACCACTTTAAAGGTATTTAATGGTAATAACTGCAAGCAAATTCTTAATCAGTGTTTACATGCTCTGTTTAACAGCAATTTCCCTTTTATGCACACGCATTTAGGAATGAAACAGGTGGGTAAACACCTTCAAAGGAGAGATATGTGTTCACACATGAGGATCCCCTCCAAGAATATTTTAAGTGTTGGAGATGTTATAGGGCTCAGACAATTGGCATTCTTAAAAGTGTACATTTGAAGGGAATTATGCATTAAGTATTTACAGCCTTGTAGTTATGTGTGTTTCTGTTAAACGTGGATGCTGTCAGAAGTGACAATGAGGGAAGTTCCACTTTACATGTTCTGTTCCTGTCTTTTGTTACTCTTCCAGAAGACTTTAAAACCACTCTGCTCCAAACTCCTACTTTGCATCCATTCCTTTGTATGTTACAAAAACATAAACAGCAAGATATATTTTTTCTTAAAAGATTTATTTGTAGAACAAGAGTTATGTTAATTTGTGAAATGACAATGGAGGCTGCAGACATAACACCCTCTGTATTTTCCATGTAACTTGCATATAATAATCTTACTTACTGTGACACAGTCATACGAAGAAGAAATGTGTTTCGTGTTGTACTGGGGCACTGGCTATTCTGCTGTGGTTATGAAAAAGGAACATGTTTCGTGTTGCACCGGGGCACTGGCTATTCTGCTGTGGTTATGAAAAAGGAACATGTTTCGTGTTGCACCGGGGCACTGGCTATCACCGGGGCACTGGCTATTCTGCTGTGGTTATGAAAAAGGAACATGTTTCGTGTTGTACCGGGGCACTGGCTATTCT
>JAACJT020000912.1:0-17252 GCA_009936485.2 Gymnarchus niloticus | reverse complement strand
ACAGGGTGGCCTGGCGTGCTGTGGTCCATGGAGTCGCGAAGAGTCGGACACGACTGCGTGACTAAACAACAACAACTCGATTTTAGGATCCATTACGGTACGGTCCTCAAAATAAAGTACCACTAATCGATTTTAGGATCCATTACGGTAGGGTCCACAAAATAAAGTACCACTACTCGATTTAAGGATCCTTTATGGTAGGGTCCACAAAATAAAGTACCACTACTCGATTTTAGGATCCTTTATGGTAGGGTCCTCAAAATAAAGTACCACTAATCGATTTAAGGATCCATTACGGTAGGGTCCTCAAAATAAAATACCACTACTCGATTTTATTATCCATTCTCAAAATAAAGTACCACTACCCAAATGGAGGATCCATTATAAATAAAACCTGCAGAGGTTAACATCACCACCTAGATGACAAAAGGTGTTGCATGTTAATTAAGGCTGATCAAGGAAAGCTGGATTCTTTGACAAATCGTATTATAATGGGGCTGGTGGGAGTTACTGAAATGGGAACATCTCTGAAGATCAACGGGCAACCTTTGAATGTCAGCTGAGAGACAAACTCCAACTCACATGTAATGACTGTAAAACAGCAATTATGCACAAACGCCCAAAGAAAATTTGTGTTCATGTTTGAGTGGCGCCTCATATTTTGGACTGAGATTTTGCTCACTGAAGAATCATCACTGGGCGCTTGAATAAACAGAACAGGAAGAATAAACTTAGCTGGATGAGTAAATTAACCACAACAAACAGCATCGTTTAAATTCTGCCCTGTGCCAGGTACACAAAAGGAATAATAGTAAAAATAAATAGAAAGGGAAACCTTCTCTTCATTTCATCTTCAAATCGACAACACTGAGGCTGACGACAGGGTATCATAAATAAGGTTTACGCAAACAGAAGATATTATGAATGAACAGAGAAACACTCTATGTACGATATAACGTATGAAGGTCTGAGGGAGTCTTTTGAGTTTATATCAAGGAGAAGGTATTATTACATAAGTTATTATAGCATCAAAAAGTGCTCAGTAACGGTGGTCTTTTAAAGCAGAATGTTGTGTAATTGGAGGCTTTCGATGTTAAAACCTTTATTTACGTATGTCTGACTTCATCCCATGTAAACCCAAGAAAAAACCGGTGGGTAAGAACACCTTTCTGGTCCATTGGTTGTAAATACAGTGTTTGGAAAATGAATTGACAAGCACTGTTTTTACTGCAGCGAAAACAGCACAGAGTCTTTCTTTGGCTCTAATTAATATTAATTTATTCATTATGCACTGCTATGCTAATTGAACGAAATCCTTGGAGGCTCATGACTGTCTGAATTCTGCTCTGGCTCTGGTGTTCATCTGCCTGCTGAGATTCATGAATTCTTCTTGAATACGTTCTTTATTGTGTAATGCATACCGTTTTGTGGCTGATTTTGGAAATAGGGAAATGATCCCATGGCCACAAATATTTAATACTTCCAAGATGCTCCCAATAAAAATATGCCATGAGAAAGACACACTTGTGAAGCTTCCTTAAAGCATATCGTGTCCTACATAGGGTTAATCACGCTGACCGTATACCTTGTCTACAGTAAATATTTCCCCCTTAACGGATATAAACATCTGACATTCTTTACATTGCTCTGATGATGGAAAACGTACAGAGCACTAAATGTGTCACTCAGACCATAATCTCTTTATTATCTGGGGAGGATGTGCTTACAGCATGACCTCCGATCCTAGTAGCTTTTGATATATAGGGAGAAACTTGATCAAAATATTTGCTAGGCATGATGCCCTTCTGAATAACCGTACTGCCTGTCCTTGACTTATTCTAACCAATTCATACACCAGCACTTTGTAATGAGATTGCAGAATTCTCCAAAGATCCCTTTTCTGAAATATGCAGCATTAGCTTCTGGCTGAATCGGGCTATCGGTGTAAGGAGCACATCTGAAAGGGTTTGGGAGGCTAATTTGTTATACCATCCATACCATCCATGCAGATGGCTCTTATAGCCACGTCTGTCTTTCATTGAGGGGTTTATCAGGCTTCCTGTATGGTGATCATATTTATGCTTAATGCTGGCTTTCTACCGCAAGGTTGTAGGTTTGATTCCCATCCTGTCTTACATTCACGTGCGTTTCCACACACAGTCAAAAGACGAGTCGTTTAGGTGGATGACCGTCTCTCAGTTGGCTGTACTGCGTATCTTGTGACAGTCTGCATCATGTTTCCTGTGACATACATCCTGTCTGTGTCGTACACGTCACCGTACCGCCTGGGATTAAGCTCCATACTCACTGTAACCCTGCAGTGGGCGTAGGTAGTTATAGTTAACTGATTCATCACATCATGTTGCATTATAAAGTTATGAATAGCAGATGGCTATTATGAATATTATCCATAAACAATATACGATTTGGCAGTTAAAGTATGATTTGACAGTCTCTGTTAATGATAGATCCCTGTGGGTTTTAAGGGCTAATAATTATTAGCAGAAATGGCTGAACATTCCGCGGGGAGTGTGAAATTGACTCTCTGCATTACGGGTCTGTGATATTTGCTTAATGTATCACCAGACTGCTGGAATCTGTTCATTTTGAAAAACTCTGCTTACTAGCAGATGAGGATGAACAAATAATGGCCCGATTGAAGTGCGTATTCCAGAAAAAATGTTTTAGCCATGTGTGAAAACCACAGCATTTTTTTAAAAAGCGTCTTATAACTAGGTTAATGTCCCCCCCCCCCCAGACTTCAACAAAATAGTGAATGCTGATTGTATTGGCAGAGATAGCCTAAAAACATTTATAAATCTCAATATCTCCCTCCCCACGTTAGGCTGCTGAAGTAGCCAAGTTTCATATCGACTGATTATGGCCTCGATGGGAAAGCACGCCATTCATAAACCCAGATGAAGATGGAATTTCCCTCATTCATCACGTTGCCTTGTTAACCATAATAGTATTAAACTAGAAAAAGATTTTGAGTGGAAATACTTCAGATTAACAAAATAATTGGGGTATATGGCTGTATATCTCTTTATTAGAGTCCTGAAAAATCTATTCACCTGCTCTAAGCATGCAGTGTAAGATTTATGCATGAGATCTGTATGACCAGAAGAGAGACTGCTTGCATTTCACGTGCCCTTAGTGATTCACTCCTCGCCTAGCAGAACAAAGCAATCAAATTAGCAAAAATCAGCAGAGACAGGCGCTGGATCTGAAGCATTTACTGTGTAGGAGCAGCGCCTCTCACTGGCCTCTGTGTCAATTAAGATCAGGGGTGAAGACGCTTTGAACACAACACTGCTTGGTGTTATTCCACCCTGCTGCACACCCCAGCTGCACCTGTGTGCTTAGAATCAATGTCTCTGAAGGCCAAACGACAAGTCAGGAATCTGGGAGTCCTTTTCCACGGCGATCTTAGCTTTGATAGCCATGTAAGTCAAGTCTGCTAAACCGCATACTATCACCTGGGTAATATCACCAAAGTCCAAGGTGTGCTGTCATTTTTTGACTGTGAAAAGTAATACATCCTTTTGTTTTAGGTAGAATCGATTACTGTAACACGCCGTTGGCTGGCCTACCTAAGAAATCCATTATGAATTTACAACGGGTTCAGAATGCCGCTGCAGGAGTGCTAACACTGACTAGTCGTAGTAATATTTCCACGATTCTTAAAGCCCTTCACTGGCTTCCTGTGTCTTTTAGGAGTGATTTTAAAGTTCTTTTATTAGTTTTTACATGTCTACATGGTCTTGGCCCGCCCTACCTCAGGTGACACGATTGTAAGCTGTGTCCAAGGCAGATCACTTAGATCACGCAGCAGTAATTTATTGGTCATTCCCAATATCAGGCTGAGGAGGGGGGAGGCAGCTTTTAGTTATTGTGGACCCAAACTCTGGAAATCTCTTCCTGAAAACCTGAGAGCTACTGCTTGTCTTAGGACTTTTAAAACAAGGCTGAAAACACATTTGTTCACCATTGCCTTTAATAACTGAAGATGAATTACTTATTTAATTTGTTTGTTTTATTTTTTCTTCCGTATTTACTTTTAATTTTAAATTCTTTCATGCTTTTTAATCTTGTTTAAAATTTCTGACATTCTCTAAATTTCTTTTTTGTTGTTGTTTCTTTACTTTTTAAAACGCCTGTAAAGCACTTTTGTAAACCCTTTGGTTGAAACATTGCTATATAAATAAGGATTGATTGATTGATTGAGATTGAACGTAAAAATGTTCTTATGTCAGTCAGTGTGAAGAGGAGTACGTGTGCCCACCTTGGTTAGAGCTATTTGATGGGAAGCGGTCTGACTTCTTCAGGGTCCTAAAGTGAACCCTTTTGCTTGCCTGGCTCTCGCCATACAGCCCAATAGACTGGACCTGGATAATGTAGTCTGTCTCCTCCTCCAGGTCCCAGAGGACGCAGGTCCGGCTGGTGGTGTTGACCTCCCTGATGAACCTTTGCATCTTGCCATCCTGCCTCTGCCAAGTCAACAGCATCGGTCGGTCAGATCCACACACAGCTTCATCCCATGCTGTGCTGCGACTTCTGGGATCCATCCACATAAATGTGTAAGACCTTAAGCCTGACCTACATCAGTGCCCTAGGTGGCTGATGTTGATCTTCAGCTTTGGCTACAGCCTAGATCTGCGCATTGTAAGTTAGAAAGCCTACAGTCAAGGCTAAATGTAGTCTACACCTATAGGCTTTGGGTTTCGATCGACGATTTGGAAAACAGCCTTTCCATCATCTGTAACCACAGCGTTCCATGAGAAACCACAAAGCCTTCAAGATGAGTCATCCATTCACGTCAATGTAGGGAACCTCGGCCTTCTGGATTGGAGGGATGACCGTGGCTCACCTGCTGCGAGATGGAAAAGCCTATGATAACGTCTCCTTCCGGAACGTCCCAGGACACCGTGGCCGAATCTGCTCTCAGGTGCATAACGGAGACGTTGACGGGAGCCGGGGGACGATCTATGGAAGTGAACAGCGGTTAGAAACATGACGCGAAAGGGTGCGAGTGTCGCCCTGTCGTACGCGTTCTCTTGGACCCGACAAAGAGCATAAACTGGAGGCCATGTTTCAGGAGGGCACGTTCAATCGTCAGTCTCTCCGTTTGGGAGTTCATTACTCGACCCCAACATCGTCAAAACTTAAAGCGCCAAACTCGCGGCAGAGTGCTCGGCTCGCCACAGAGTCGTGAGGCTGTCATTCTCCCAACAGTAAATGATGGATGGCCCTTTTTAGTTTGTTGATTTCTTATCCCATTTAAGAGAACCGCTCTTGTGCAATATCCCTGCGGAGTGAGATGGAATGAATTTCAAAATGCATGCTCTATTTCTGAAATGAGTTTTAATGATGCAGGCCTTTCATTTAATTACCATCATCTGCATAACCGTAGCAGACAACTGGACTCAGCGATTTTCTCCTAAGCGATACCCATCCATCCACCTTCAGACCACACATCCTGCTGCGGGATGCCGGGGTTCCTGGAACCTTCAGTAGTAATAGACTATAACTGCTTAGTGATCGGACTGTCAAAGTCACACATGGCTAGAAATGTGTTTTGTAGAAGTCATTCTCACAACATTGTCGAGATCGCAATACAATTTAAGCAAATACACCTTTGATGTTTACAACGTTGCAGTATATGTGATGTCATGCATGTCCTAAGGTGATCTTGGACTGGACACCACATTCGGAAATATGGCATAAATGGAGTGGTCCTAGTTGATTACCAGGATTAAACTGTTGGGGTCTGTTGTCTTCCTGTACATACATTAGACTTCAGACGCGGCAATTTCCAACGCGGTTCCAGGACAGCGAGGCACTATGACTCAGACAGACTCACACAACCTCCCATGACTCTGTCGCTGCCAGTGAGTAGGTCGAAAATGCACTTCATGGACTCATTTAATATGCTAAGGAAGACCAGGCATTTTGGGTTCAAACGTGTTATGTGAAGTAGAGTATAGTGGGACCTAGACAAATGTTTTTAATAGCCGTACAGAGGCTCTTTAAGATATTGTAAACATTACATATCGTGAAAGCAAAACACTGGCCAGAAATTTGATGTCATTTCCCTCCATTCAGTGTGCCACAGCTGAAAGACAGTTTTGCCACACTGGATGGAAGCCATGTGTCATCAAATGCTTCCCAGTCTCACAGTTTGGCTAAACCCTTCGCCTAAACCACTTTTTGGCAATGACCACCATGTTTTAACATCTGGTACTTTCTCCGAAATGGTGTGCGTCTGCTTGCCCAATGATGCGGCAGCCCTGGTCATTTGGGTTCCCGATGACAAAAGGCACTTGGAGAGAATCGTGAACCACGATAAGATAAAGATTCATCCATGAGTTCCACAGCTTGAGTAATAATGGAAACGTCAAGTTGATGTCAACAGATCAAAATGGAGCTGACAAGTCATTAGAATCTGAAAGACATTTAGTTGTGTGGTGTTTACATATTTTCAGGCGCTGTATATAATTGCATTATTAGAGCCTTTTTTAACGATTCTAGGCTTTTTGTTTTATTGCATAACAGCACAAGATTAGCTTGTTATCTCCTAAGATGAGATCTGGTAGGACATCATGATGGGAAAGAGTCCAACTTTAAGACTAAAGGTTCCTTAGCGACTGTCAGCTTATAAATATGCTTTTTAATCTACCTTGTTGTCACCTGCCGCCATAGTAACACACACACACACGGCATTTGCGTGTGTCCAGCGAAGCATTGAGTCAGTGGGAGATGGTTATAGTTTGAGGCACAGAGACTACATGAAATGCAGCGTTCGTCTTCGGCTAGCCAGCGGACGGCAGAGAGGTGAAACTGCGGGACGCACGTTGCGACGTCGAGATGCGAGAATCGGGTAGCTGGGGGAATGTAGAGGAGACGCCTTGACAAGCTCGTGGTGGCCGAGAACTGGAGAATAGCGAGAAAACGGCCGATTGAAGGCCAGTAGAGACTCGCTCAACATTGACTGCGTGTGCTTAGTACGACAGGTACGAGAAGAACGTGGAGGGCTTTTCAGTTAGTAACTGCCAGGCGTGTGGAGAAGCTGGAGACTCCAAATATCTGAGATTGATTGCTGAATTAAGATGTGCCTCAAATTAACACACCCTCGAAGCCTTCAGACCCTTAACCTGTCAGAGCTGCATTTTTGCCGTGCCATAGTCGTGATCACAAGCCTCTACAATATGCCGTCGTGCGGCCATCTCCTGTGACAGGCCTCAGGTCTGCCGTTTTATGCGGCAGGCTCCCATGCACATTCATCATACGCTGACACTTCCAGCAGGGAAAAAAAAAACCCAGCAAGGCCGATCTTACTCTGCTTCGCATTCATTCTTCCATTATCTCACAGTAGGGTCAAGGCCAACCATGTAAAACTACGGGAACCCTGAACCATAAAGATCTGAAGTCATGCTCAGCTGAGTTATCGAAAGTGATTTGCGGTTAACTTACAGATTTATGGTGGTGCTTTCGTTGATATTCAGGTGGTCTGGGCAATATTATACTACAGAACAATGTCACAGCCCTGGAACGTTCCGGAAACAGAATGGCGGTTCATTTGGGGAGAAAGAGCCGTAAATATCTCGTATTCTCCGTTAAAGCCTAAAACAGAGCTTTAATTCGCGATTTATGTGCCGTACTCGAACGTGAATATTCGAAAACGTAATCTACGTACAGCGTGACGATAAGAGCTGGCAAGGGTGAGTTAGCTTGCCTTCGGTGATGGTTTTGTGGCTGACACACCAGGTAGGTATCCTGCCACGCTGGCTTGCGTGTCCTTAGCAGTGACATGTCAGTGTGCTGAAGAGCAAAGTCATCACATTTAGTGCAAACATTCAATTTCCATGTCACCTGACATGTAGCCCAGACTATAGATAATAAGTGAAGTAATGAATTTTTAAGTCATCTGAAGACAGTTTTGACCCTATTCTAATTGATTAAACAAACATCAAGTTAACAATGTAGCCCAGACTATAGATAATAATTGAAATTAACAACAAGAATAACAAATATTATTATCAATATTAGGGGATAAAAATAGACTACTAGAGGATCCCAAGGCTACATTAGAATAATGGTGAATATGATGTTTGTTTGTACCTACATGAACGGAATGGCTTGAGAAAACCAGTATAATAAATATTGCTCGTTTAGCCAAAACGTCAGTTTCGAGCATTCCTGTGACGTGTGTCTTTGTCGCTTCACTATTTAAGGAGTGAAAACATGTCAAATGTGCCGATACAGGGCCACAACACTGAGCACTGACTGCCTCTCCATG
Organism: Gymnarchus niloticus; assembly: GCA_009936485.2. NCBI lineage: Eukaryota > Metazoa > Chordata > Actinopteri > Osteoglossiformes > Gymnarchidae > Gymnarchus > Gymnarchus niloticus. Next base: position 8,953 of record JAACJT020000912.1, on the reverse strand, counting down.
CTCTAGTTTCCCAGTGGAAACAGTGGATGCCTGTTAACATTTTAAATGCTTTCAAAAACGATTTTAGACATTTCGTTTTCCTTCCTGTTACGTCACCCCCTGCAGGGGGTCCGGAGCTGCGCGTCTGGGACACCGGACACGCTGTCGTCTGTAGTTACAGGAGAATAAACAGTCATCCATCGTCGGTACTGGCTGAATAACACGATCTATACAGCATTCGCTGGCAGGCCATTTGCCCCCATGTACATTTGGCATCTCCGTGCTGATGGGCAGATAATAAGCTGATCCATCCTTGTGTCTCCAGGGAAAGCACAAGAATAGCGAACATTAAAAAGGAGCCATAATCAAAAACATTACATTTTATGACGTGAAATGTGACCACTGCAATCTGCTGGGAGTAACGATACATGAATCCATACAGCCTCCATGACCACGTATGCAATGCAGCGTTGTGATGAACCTGGAGCCTATCGAAGGCAGCAGGCTGGATGGGATGCCAGTCCATCACGGGGCGCACCCTCTTTCACTAGGTGTAATTCAGAGGCATCAATTTGCCAACCGCAGGTTCTTGGACTGGAGAAGCCAGACGAAAGCCACCCACCCTGGGAGAACACGCAGCCTGCAGACATATACAACTGATAATGAGAGTCAAACGTAGAGTGATAATCACTAAGCCATCAGGGCACCCCTCTTGAGAAAAGCACTGTGATGTGCTTAAAATCTTCGTAAAGTGTGCCATTTACTTGACCGAACGTTACATAATGCAACTCGAAACTCTTGCACGCCTCAGAAAGATCACAGCAAACACCCACTTAGGGGCATCGACAAGTCGACATGGCCTGAAAACAAAAAAAAAACACGGAACGGGAAGATTTAGCGTAAATGTCAGCACGTGATCGCTGAGCACTCGCAGAGTTACCGAAACAGCAATTTGTCGTACTTCCAGAAAAGTAGCTGATTTGGTTTCTTTGCATGAAAAGCTGTGGCTAAGGTGAAAAAAGATGAAAACCGCAGAAAGAAAATGGCAATTTTAGGAGTGCCGATTCGCAAATAGACCGTACTTCTCTATGAATTAAAATCATCAGTAAGACTAAAAAGCATGTAGCTGTTGTTTAACATACTGCATGCGAGCACAAGATTGCTGTGAAATATGAAGGTGTTGTAAACCTACACGCCTTTCATTTAAAATGTCGACTGTATCACTTTGGGCCTGTTTATACGTGAGCCACCTGTTCTCCTGGGGCTGACTTTTAGCTTGATACACTTTTTCGTTTGTGGCTTACTGCAGATATTTAGCGTGTTCTGTGTTATGCCAACATAAGCCCGTTAGCTGGCATTACCTGAGAGCGGAACTGGCAAACGTACAGAAATGGAGTATCCAGTGGAGCCCCTGTATAATTACAGGTGCTTTAGAGCTCACATGCAATACCAACACCCAGCAACCTCAGATACGTTTTTCCAGTCCCTCTGCGCTAATCTGTATTGCCATTAAAAACCATAGAAGTACACATACTTGCCATAAATTTGCGAACCTAAGTGAAATTATTTGTAACTCATGTTTTATTTTGTTTTTGTTTTTTTTTACTGGTAATGATACCATCTTTTCTTGTTCTGATTTTGAGTAAATGCTTTTAAATGGATGGATTATTAAGTTTCATTCGCTGAAAAAAAAAAAAAAGTGTACCCTTTCAGACGTAACCTAAGACGGTTTTCTCATAATGATGTGAAATTTTCCGCTCGTCTCATGGACGCCTCGTTACAAGCGATGGAGGCATTAAATTGAAAAATGTTCACTCGTTTTTTCCACACTGGGAGCAGAAATTTGCATTTTATACTGAGTGTAGAAATCACCCTCATAATAACACCAGTGTGATTTCAGATAGAGTGCAGGGGTAGTGAATACAGTATGAAAATCCTGCAAGACGCTTAAATGACAATATCACCGAGGACTTTGTCAGAAACTCTGACACGAGTGAGGGGGTATAACGAGTTTTATATTGCTCTATCTTGACCTTGAGACCGAAAGCAGGTGTGTTTGTGGCTGACAGATGGCTAAGCGGCATTTTCTTTTTTCAGTTATGGACGCCCTCAAAGTGTCTGCCAAAAGTGACAGCAACTCAAAGGTTGATGCATGGTAAGGTGGGGAGCGAGATTCTGTACCGTCGGGTAGAAAACAAGGCCTCCGAGAAGACCGATGATCGGTCCTAAAGATAGCGGACGATGCCTTAACTCAGCCGTCGTCTCAGTGTTTGTTTCAGACGCTCTTCAGGTGCTACTTTGAGTTTCAATATCTTTTATCATCTTTCAAATTGCCTACAAATTCGAACAGAACTCCAGATGTGCTCACTGTGAGGGAGCGAATCTTGGTTTCAGATAAACGTCTCAGAGGTGGTCTTCAGTGATTAAAATGCTGTTTCATCTCTACACTGGGGGCCCTCCGTATTCCTGCGTATTAATTAATCTGCACTCTGCATCCTCTGACATAATTTGAGTTGATATTTCCATGTAAATATCGCATGGGAGTTTTTATGTGAGCTAATTCAACAAGACATGGACAGCGTGAGGAATGTGGAAGCCCTCAGAAGGCACGATCGTATACCCAAACGCCACGGCAAATGTGCTGTTATTGGCCAAGATACACGGCCTACACTCTTCTGCTGGGATATTTTTCCAAAATTCAATCTTCTCTATATGCCTGTATACCATATACATCTCTACCCAGCAGCTGCATCATGAATCTCACCTCCTGTAAACATGTCAGAGCGTTGTGTTGCCCTGTGCATTTCTAATTATGAAAATCTGATCCAGGGAAATATGCTGAGCCATCGAGCCAGCAATGCTAACGGTGCTGTCTGCCCAATCAAGCACTGATTTGCACCTCGAATCAGCAGAAAGGCTGTTACCAGGCTTCAGCTATCAAGAATTGATTAATATTTCTTTTTGCCATGCAGGTTGCATCTTGAGTGCAATTAAAGCTTTGTGAATAATTCAGACATCATCAATGGCCATCAATTCCATGAATGCTTGCATACAGCACTTAAAATTAACACCCATGTCTCCCACTGAAATTCCTTCTCTATCAGACCCCAAGATTCAAACATGAACTAATAATCCTTTTTTCAGCCCTTCACAAGACATGAAATTCTCACCCTAAGTCTCACAAATGAAGTGAACTTTGAAATAATACGCATTTCTTGCAATTTAACACTTGTGACAGGAAGCTCACAGATAGATTTGAAATAAACTTGGAACCCTGGGTCAGCACTTGTGGCATGGTAAACATAAATAATGCACATTTTAATGCTGCCTTTCCTAAATCTTCAATATTTTACATGAGATCGGGTGTTTTTTTGTTTTTTTTTACAATAATGTATCTAACATGGAACACGCATGTCTGAGTAAGAAGACCTTTAAGCATGTGTCACGCTCCTTCTATATTTGTCACAGATTACCGACAAATGAAACAGCAGCTCTGTTAGATTGATTACAGGCCGGGTTGCTTGTCTTAAAGGTTTAAGACAGCAGAAATGGGAGATGTGATGGATGCAGATGTCTCTGTGTTCTGTTTCACCGTACGTCTGCTGTTTGTATGTCTAACGAGTTGACGCTGAAACAGATGCATTTACGTTAATCGTTATTATTATTACAAACTGTATTTCATTCAGCATACCATTACCTGTGGTTATTTGCATGCAAAGGCTAAAGTGTCTTGTGATTTGATGAATCTTTCAATGATACCAATGTCAACTGGGCTGCGTTGTTTTTCAATATAGTCTTTTGTTATATTGAACAATGCTTTTTAATGAAAATCAACATGTTATACTCAAATGCTAGACTGTGGTAAAGCGATAAGGTATATTTGTAAATCTTGTTGTGCTATCATGCTGATTGCTAATTGTACACGAGTGTGGCTGAATCATTGAACATTGTAGCTTGATCTCTGTAATGTAAGATGAATTGCACGCACTGGCCTCCGCTAAATAGCTTGGAAACCTGCCATGGCTGTTGATCATCAACAGAGCAGTGACTACAAGAAAAGCAAGCTTAGGTCACTGCTTAGTTAAATCTGTCCCTCTCAAAACAATTCAAAGTCTTTTTTCAATGCAGATGGAAAATGCAAAGTGGTGTCGGTTAACTGCTGATCACCTCGACCTCTTATTGTTCGTCTAAGGCATGCAGTTAATCCAAAGCGGCTCTTAGATGTTGTAGCAACACAGGTTAAGAACTGCACCTTCGCGTTACGATTCTGCGTCCTTAATCGCTATGCCATCAGCTGCCCAGTGATCAAAGGGAAAGTGTGGGTCCTTTGTGAAATTTGTACAGCGGTGCATCGAATTTGGTACCACAGCTCCTCACCTTAAGTGACCATTTGGCTAAGATGCTCAGGTTGCTTCAGTCTGGTGTCCAGGATCAATGACACAAAATGTCAGGATAACAGGATCATCTAACGCTGACATACACTGATTTTTAATTCACCCACATACTGGTTATCGCATTATTATTTGGGCAAAGTTGCAGCAAGCTTTCGGGCGAAATGCCTTTCAGTTGTACAGACACCAGACGTTTAAAGCACCGGTTGCTCCTACAGCCCATGTTCTGAGAGAGAATAGAGATGAAGGATAGAGTGTAGGTCATTTCTGGACATTCATGACTCATTTTTACGCTCCTGCAGCTGTGACCTTGGAGGACTCAGTAAACATAACAACAGGTACAATTATAATAATTACTGAAGATACATCAGCATTATGTAGTGCTGCCAGCTATGTTGCAGATGTTCTTCAGTCTTGTTATTTCTGGGTATTTTTAAGAAACGTACGAGCACTGAATTGTTTGAGAGCCTCGTTATCTGAATGATTCCCTGGGCTCAAGTCTTCACGATCGCTTTTGAACAGCCATGCCATCCACGCTTAAGGCAAACATTCAGCATGTCAGGGAAGTAAAGATGAGAGAGAATGCAGATGAATTCCTGTAGAATGAGGAGGCTGATGAGCAGATGGCATTATGAGCCAAGCTGGAGAGTGGAGCATCTGTAGATACTCCACATCCACAGCACACGTTTCTGTGGGCGATGAACGCGTTTGTCTTCATGGATTCAAAACCGATTACGAAATGGTGACGACCCAAGAAACGTGCAGGCTTGGGATTGCATTCACATGGATCGCGTTATTAAATGGTGACATGCTTCTTATTATGAGAGAAGCCAGGGCTGATAACACTGGATGCATATTACTGCCATTCATAATCTGAGCCTTCATCAGAGACTTGGTGATGAAAAGCATAAGGAAAATGAGGATTTGCATGGCAAACTGAGCCTATTCTGTAATCTGGTGAATACAGAAAAGTCTTCACTTACTTGCTCCCACCAGAAATATGAGAGTAGCAAAGAGCAGCAAGACGACCGAGTTTAGATACAGCAGCATGTTTTGCTGGAATAAAAACTCGTTTCTTCCCCGAGTAAACAGAGTAGTCCGGATTAAATACAGTAGTCCGGATTAAATACAGTAGTCCGGATTAAGAACCCGCAGTAGGTGGAATATCCAGCTGTTCTTAACTTCCTCATTTAGCATATGGTGAATTCTGAAATGTGGGCTTTTCCCCCAAAATGATGAGAAGGCAGCAGGATGTAACATCAATCCTTCACACCTATAATTCAGTTAAGAAATCAGGCAAAAAAAAAGAAAGACTTCTTGTGGAAGTTCAGGTGGTGAATATTGGAAAATGAATATTACTGAGAAACATTTTGTCCTGCTGGGTGTCTCTCCTTAAGAAAAGCTCCTTTTCCTTGGCTGATCTCTGAATCCTCTTGCTTTATGCTGTCATATTGGGCGTCCTGATCCGTTCTGCCTGCCATCCAAGCCGAGCTTTCATTCAGCGCCGTGCGGCTCCTTCTCCATTCATTCAGAGTGAAAACGACGCTGCTGAGCCCATATGCATGCGGGATATTTTAAGTTTGGCCTGATAGCACGACACACACACACACACACAGACACACACACACTCAGACACACACACAGAGACACACACACACACAGACACACACACACACACAGACACACACACACAGACACACACACACACACAGACACACACTCAGACACACACACACTCACACACAGGGTCTCCGGTCAGCGCCGCTGCCTCCCGATTCCCATCCTTTCATGTAAATGACGACATTCCCGCCCGTCCGTCCGTCGGGCGCGTCTTCTGCGCTCGGCTTCTCCGTCGTCTTCCTCTTATTTAGCTCACAGCATCCGTTCACCCCGAGAGGAGCGCTGGCTCCGTGCGATCCGGCCACCGACGCCACCTTATGTCTTATTCTCAGAGGCACCGTCGCTGTTTTAAAGGCTTTATTATAAGGACGTCATGCAAAGGCGAGGCTCAAAGAAAATAAAAAATAAAATTTAAAAAATTCCAGTGTGTCAGACTACACAGCATCAAAAGTAAGCTTTCAGATTTTTGTGACTATTTAGGTTTTATGTCATGGTTTTAACAGCATTTGACCTCTAAGTTCATTTTAAGCAACTTTATACTTTCATTATTGAACATTGAAATAATTCACAGAAGTGCATTTCAGCCATGACTGCGTACATAATTAATGCTGATAGAATTTAGCAGGGTAAACAAACAAACAACACAACACAACACATGGATGAATGAAACGCTTGTGGAAATGAGATCAACACTGCCCTGGTAACGAACCGAAATGGGTTCACGGAACCGACACCAGCACCTTTAGAAACAAGACAAAAACAGATAAAAACAGATAAAAATAGATGTCTACAGGTCATCATTATACTGAATCTAACCAGACATCATTTATGGAAAATAATGTCTTTCATGAATTTGTTACAAAAACGGAAACCACGGGTAACAGAAGGCATTTTCATGAAAATGACTGAAATTATTCTAAAAGCAAATGCTAGAATACCCAGGCATTGCCAGAATAGTCTATTTTTAGCCAGAGTACGGGGAAGAATCAACAGCGCTCTCTATCGCCCTTGGGGTATAATGAGACCGGTAAGACTAAGGTAAGACTGTGTGACCTGCTGCTTGCAGTTGTGTGAATACAGTGGTATCATCTAACACAAAATCTCCAGCTTTTCCCTCAGCCTCAGTTAAACTGTCAGACGAAAGAAAATTAATCATTAGAGGAGAAATCAGTTATCTACAATGTGGCTAATGCAATAGGTGAACCAAAGCAATGTTTACAGCTACATGAAATCTCTAGGAACAAAGTCTCTTTAGTGGACAGTCTGCACTGTAGGTGGTAAATATACCAAAAGGTTATTAACCCACATTTCATGTTCATCAAGATTCAAAACACTACCTTTAGAGGCAAAACAAAAATCGGCAGATTACAGAACACAGATATGTCATACCAAATCAAAACCTCAGTTTCAGGCTCGATCTCCCGATAACCCTGTGTTTCATGCGATTTTGATGTGACTATTTTATTTTAGGTTGCACCTAAGTTATTACAAAACATGGGTTGTAGGGGGAACAGTAGTCCGAATGCAGGGCCAGAGTGACACTTGACCTTATCTTAAGAGACAGTTTAGAGTTCACAGAAACTGCAGGTCTCTCGTCTGTGGTAGAGGTAGGAAATCAGATTACCCAGAATCAACCCAGGGTCATGCTGCATCAAATTATTATCCAAAATATAGACAATTTCAATAAAACGGCACAGTCAATTAAATACTGATAGTGTGATTACATTTCATATATAGGCCAATTATGGTCAATTTGCTTCACCCATTACCTCAGCTTCTTTAGATGCTGCGTAAATCTGTGTTTTTTTATTACTTATTATCATTCCATCATGAAAAGTCAGCGCACTTTATTGTTAGAATTATTTTTGATGAACTGTTAATTCAAAATAAATGATAGGGTGGGCCGCATCTATCAGCTCAGCATTGCAAATCCCACTCATTATTTGCTGCAAAAGCACAATAAAAACAAAAATAGAATCAAAATAAATATTAAAAGTTGCTGTAAACGTGACAGGGACCACAAGGACTATAATGGCATAAGACTTCGGGAAATCAGCATCATATTTATGGACTGTCCTTTTATAAATGTATAGACTTTAAAATAAATTGTGGTCTTTACTTAGATGTGCTTGCAAAAAGGAAATATCTGGCATCCCTGATCTGTCTTGCATAATTTGATATGTATTATTAGTGGAGAAAAGCATGCAAAAACATTGCTATTACTTAAACAGAAAATGAAGTCTGAAAATAAATGGAGGATTTGTAGGAATCCCTTTGGCCAGAATGTGAACAGAACCACAGGACAAAGGGGTAACTGGAGAGGGAAGCAGGGTATCTTACTAGGGTGCAGGGTTTTTCTTTTCACAAGTTGCTGGGTGAGTCAGAAGCTGTTTCAATGGATGAGAGAAAGGAACAAAAATTACTCAGACAAGGGAGTTGGGGAGCCAAATTGTATGTGCACACGTGGCAGCTGGCTTCCAAATCATAGCTAGGGGTTACTGGAGTTGAAGCAGGTGAAATTAATTAAAAAAACGATCAATTGACTCCATCATATCACAGCTGCATCTCCCTCTCTCTCTCATTGCCTAATAAGATTAGCTGTCATCATTGTCAATTTTAATATATATAGATACGCATCTCTATTTACCTACAGGCCAGAGGTGCTAATGCATTAACTGTAGAAAACATGCAGGAGTCAACAGTTTCCTGAACACTTGCAGGAAATCATATGTTTATGATTAAATTATTTTTTCACTGCTAGTTTTAGTTTTTGTTAACTATAATATCCCTGTTACAGGTTTATCTGTAGCTTATGATGAACCCTAATTGCCTGCAGGTTTATCTGTAGCTTAAGATGAACCCTAATGGCCTGCAGGTTTATCTGTAGCTTATGATGAACCCTAATTGCCTGCAGGTTTATCTGTAGCTTAAGATGAACCCTAATGGCCTGCAGGTTTATCTGT
>JAACJT020000911.1:0-17266 GCA_009936485.2 Gymnarchus niloticus | reverse complement strand
GAGTGACAGCACTGACAGAACAGTTCATCCAAAGTCAATGGCACTGATCCCCACCCAGCTCTACACCCCGACCTATATCCTATAGTTGGGGAGTGAGTAGCTATCTAAGATCGCTGTACGCTAGACTAAACAGGTGTGTTTTAATCCTAGACTTAAAAATAGAGAGTGAGCCAGAGCACTGCTGCTGGAAGACCATTCCACAGCTCAGTAGGAGAATGCTCAGTAGCCCAATATAGCTTTCTTTCACTCTTGAAACTACTACATAACCTGCCCCCTGGGGGGAGGGGGGGGAATGCAAATGTTTTTCATTTTTCATTTATAAAGACTTGTGTTAAAATCTGCTCACCCTTGTTGTGCCTTCCAATGAAAAACATGTTGGACTGTGCTTAAAAGTTCTAACTATTGCAATTATTCTTAAATATAAAACGTAGCAACAGACAGACTAAAATTACTGTGGGTAATATTAAAAAATTATTTTTGATTTCTGCCTTCTGTTTTCCTGCACTAATTCATTTCTTGGAAAATCCTCTTCAATAGTTTAGATGAAGTTGGAATTGAATTTGAAGAGCAGACACTTGCTATCTTTTAAATGTATATCTCGCAAAGCTGATATTACAGGGACCACATTTCCTAGTTGCACACACATCTATCCATTAAATAGGGTCCTTAATTTAAGTGTTTTATGAAACAGTTTAACAAGAAAGCAGCAGGTACTTTCATATGGCTTGATATTTACAGGGTGGGTGAATGGAGAAAACATTAAACAGAAATGCTAGTTGTCATATACTCTGCAATGTTCTAGACTCAAGCCTGTTTAAACATGTACCTTATACACATAGTTAATGTTATCTATTGAGGTATATCACAGCTAAAAACAGACCAACAGCAATACAGGACATTCACTGTCAAATTACAAATAAAATTAAGCAGCCTAAAAGGCACATCTAGGTGGAATGTCTAAGTGAGACGTCTTGGGAGAAGGCCATGCACCTCCAGGGTTGGGGGTTTGAATCATACTGCTTCTGTGTGTGTGGCATTTGTATGTTTTCTCCCGATGTTTGGCTGGGTTTACGACTGTCTCTGTAGAGCCTTCAGGGTTTGATTGTGTGAGCCCTGTTATGGACAGGTATTCTATCTAGGGTGTACCATATGTTTGACCCAGTAGTGGATAAGCAGTTTGCTGGAGGAAACTCAGAAAACAGGGAGAGAATACAGGAACTCAACACGTATCATGGGGAAAGGATTCAAACCCCCCACCCTCAGAGGTGGGCAGCAGCAGTGTTACCCATCGAGCCACCATTCCACGACAAAAAAAGACAGGTAATTTTGCAGAGAGGGTACATTACCAGGAAAAAAATACTTCCCCATGAAATTGTATCTGTTTAAAAAATATTATCTTAAGGATTTACAGTAGTGGGCACAGTATTTGACAATATTTCGCTCATCAGATGGTTGACTGCCCCGTAGCATATGATGTTCCATATTTGGATTTGAAAGTCAATGTATAGCAAGAAGCCCTGTGAGAAGACAACAATAGACAGAGAAGCCATCCATCAATCCATCATCCATATTGCTAATCCTCTCCAGTATCCAACTGATCTTGAACTGGGCAGGAGGCACTGGACACCCTGGATTTGATGCCAGGGTCAGAGTTCAGGTAAATAAAAACCAGCAAGAGCTGTGAAAAAGTGGGCAAAACATGTAAAGCAAGCTATTCCTTTAAAATGAAAGCAATTAATAATATTATGCAATTAAAGTGAAAAGAGAATTAGTCTTAAGCAGAGATAGGGGCTACTGCAATTAATATTTTTGGTATAATGGCTGTTAACAAAAATGAGCTTGTAATTGCAGAGGTCCATTCTAGTGGCAGGCTAGCTAGTTTACCTCATGAGGATTCAATAGAAAGCATTTATTCAAAGTAACTGGGAGACACAGCAAGATTATTATGCATAGTCATAATCTCCATTTAGGTCACAGTGTACAAATCTCTCACTTAAGCTTACATATAATTTGCAACACATTACCACTGTGAGGACATGTATTGAAATTATAATTCTGCATCAAAGAATAATTAATTGCCTCCTAATGTCAATAACTAAATTAATCACAAATATGCATGGTCACACGTGTGCAATCCAGACAAGATGTTCGCATAAATAATTGATATACATTTTATTTAACAAATGTGCCATCACAAAATAGGAGCTTTCAAAGGCTAGACTGCAATCCACTCAAATAATTATTAGTCCTAAGTAGAGAAAGTATTGTAGATAATAACTGTATCAACAGGTAAAACAGTGATTAGTGACTGAAATTTTAGAGCATCCTCCTGACTTGTGTTTTCATTAATTGTTTTAACCCCACATGATATGCTATGACCATGCAATCTATCAAATGTTACACACTCATGAGAATAGAACATAAGAAACTGAAACCCCTCTACTTCCTCCAATTCCTATCTTTTAAAGTTTTTAAGTGTTTATAATTTTTCCACTGGGACTAAGGCACAAATAAGTTTAAATATCAGAATATTTAAGTGATTATTGTGAAAATTCAGACAAATATGTATTTAACATGATTATACTCTGCTTCTGATTCAGCATCAGCCAAAACATCTTTGCTTTCACTTTAGATTTCTGCCAGTCTATAATATCCGGATGTGGAATTTATCAATTACCATGAAAACATACAAATTGTGTCTATTAAGTTAATATACTTCTTGTGAATGCAAAAATAAGTTCAAAATTAAAGCTCTACTGAGCTAGCCTCTCCCAAGGACATTTTAACACAGTTTCAAATCCATCACTTAAATTAAAAAAATTCTTAGGCTTCAATGTGCAAAGAAATTAAGCAGACTATAACAGTCCTTCAAGTACATCAGGGCTGTCATTACAAAATGATTTTTGCCCCTGTTCAGGAGCAGCCACGGGATTTGGCAGCACTGAGAGGTTCCTCTCAGAACTTCCCAAAATGCTGACACCTATTCTCACCATGCCAAAGCCATCCTTCTTTGGTAGAGCATTGATCGAACAAAAATGTCAAAAAGGCAGCACCATCCCCCTGTGAGACATACAACATGAAGGATGGCTCTGAGACCAAAAGATGGAATGGCTGACGTGCTTTAAGACGAACATGGAGCTGAGTTTACGTTTCAGAAACTACCAATGCTACAGTCAGGTGGCAGGAATCATAATAAAACAGGTCAGAAAACATTGCTAGTTCAAGCCTCAGAACAGGTCTCCATCATTGTAAATCCATGGCAGCTATTTAACCTTAATAGTACTAAAATAAAAACCGGTTTTATCATGTAATCTGTTAAATGCCCAACAACGTCCTGCTTGGGATGTTCTGCTGCCTTCTTCCCTGTGCTGCTAGCCCCTAACCCTTCCTTCAGCTCCTGCCCCTACAGTGAGTGAGATGACTGCCAAAGGTCGTTAAAGCCATGTTTTGCTTGATCACAGCTCTACACTGTATGCTAACATGTTTGTGACGGGGATCAGACGAAACAACGAGCACAAGTCCTCTCTCATTCTCATCCTTTAAGTTCCGCCCATCTTCCAAGTGCTTATTCAGCACAGGGTTGTGGTTCCTTTCATGTGCTTCCTGAGATAGGCTCCAGGCTTATAATGACTGGATAAGTGGTTATTGAATTCGGATAGATGGACATATATAAACACAGCTTATGCTGCGTGGGATAAGCAGTTGGAGGATGGATGGAAGGTGTCACATCTGCTCCTGTGCTCCGAGTTCCCATAATGCAAACCGGGGTTTTGGGTATACCCATGTTCCTCATTTCCCTATTAGGTTTAATCACCTTGACCTTAGTGAGTCCTACTTGGTTCTTTTGTTACTTTTGTCTAGTTTACCCTATTGTCTAGGCTGAACCTTTGTTCTGCTTAGTCTGTTTAAGTTGTTTTGTTAGGATTGTCAGGACTGTCAGTGTCATCAGTGTTGTCTTTGTTGGGGTTGTTACCAGCTTTCTTCTAGTTCTTAGTCTTGTTCCTAGTCCCCAGCCTGGCCTTAGTTGTGCCTGTTTGCTTGTTCATGCCCGAGATTTGAGCCTTATTTTGTCTTTGAGTTCTTTCCTCAGTATTCAGGACAAAGCCCAGTAATAATTGTTGCTTTGTTTTGTTATTAATGCTGCCTGCGCTCGCACATGCATACTCGCCATCCTTGCCTCATGTCTGGGCAACCCAAGAGTCCCGGTACTCATCACTCAAGATAGAGGTGGCCCATGACAGATTGATTGATTAAATATAAATTTACTCTGTTAATTTCCAGCTAGTTCCATCCTCCTCCAACTATGTCCATCTGTGCCTTTTACTCTGTTTCATGACACATCTCTTGTTTTTTATGATGATAAGTAGCACTCTAAGTATTTATATTCAGGCTTTCCTCTACTTATGAAAGCATTACGTTCAAACAAATAGTAATATTTCGTCGGTGGAAATTAATTTTAACGAATGGAAACCTTAGCGACAGCGCACGATAGCATGAAACAAACTGAAAGGATAATAGCTTCCTACCCTTGAGCCATGCTATCGCACTGGCTGATTATGTCTTACGGCATACGATTTATCATTCGGAACTCAACATTTTTTTGTTGTTGACTTGTTGTTGATTTTCCAAAATTATTTTTAATTATTTCTACAACAGCTTCCGTAACTTCAAAAATGCATGGGTCGAACGTACATTAGTGCAACTGTACACGTAACCGTATCGTCACAGAAATACACTATAATATTTGGAGGGCATGTAGCTTTCACTACACAGGCTTAAAACATAGCCCAAAATATTGTATTGAAAAATAAGTTTATCTTATTCAAATACAACTTCAATTACCTAATGGATTTTGAGAACCGGTTATGTACAAGCACACTTTGAGAAAGAAGCTATTGAATTGTACTTTATTTGGTATTTTATTTACTAAGCAGACACTTTTTACATATCAGTGTAAAAACCTTTTGAGATGAGAACTTAAAGAATGGAGGAGTCAGTGAAAATATAGGTCAGGTGATGGATGAATTAGATATGAAGATATGAGTCTTGAATTGTAGCTTGAGTGCCTTGACGGTCACATAGGAGGATCCATTCATCGTGCCACCTGCTATCCTGGTCAGGATCCTGGGGCAGCCTGGAGCCTATCCCAGTTAGCATAGGGCACAAGGCAGAGGCACACACATGACTGGGTGCCAGTCCATCACAGGGCACACACATGCACACTTACACAAGCAGACATACACTATAGACAATTTAGTGACATTGCTTAGACCATGTCATTGAAAGGCAGGAGGATAATGGAGTACCCGATTTCTCCCTTATCAAACTGTAATTTATTCACTAATGATATTTTAAATGAAGTGATACATGACATCCTCCTGTCTATCAGACCTGTAGACTTCACTCGACAGAAGGGAAGTACCTTAACAGAATGGAAAACTAAGCACTCCTAGATATTTTCTGTATTATTGATTACTTTATGCCAGGTATACTCGGAAATAATCATATAAAGAGTCGAGCAAATATTTACCTCTTTTTTGATTCCATTGCATTCTCTTCTCAAATCTAAATGCAACATGCTGATGAAGACTTTCAGCAGAGAGATATTAGAATAACTCTGAATAGTGATTTCACAAGCCTTAGAGCACTGCATTGAGCAGGCAGAGAACTTTTGATGCCAGATCTCTCACATTAGCAGCGGGGGTGTAATAATGAGGCAGTGCTGGAGCACATATTGATGGAAAGGCCTGCACTGGGAGTTGCCTCTGGTCAACAGGCCTCAACACGCAGCTTTCCAAGCAACAGCCCTGCCCCAGTCCAGTCCAGCCCCGCCCAGCTTCCCACAAGCTATGGAAACTTTACACAGTTCTACAGAACTCAATGGGAAAAGCTGCTCGCTGAAGAGCTAGCAGCCAGCAGATCTGATAGTGTTTTCATGATGTTAAAAAAATACATGAATGAAAGGACTTCAGCCATGTGGTATAGTGGTTAGGAGACCACAGTCTTTGGTTAAAGCTGTGTGGCTTTAAGCCTCAGAAGAGGCACAGCTGCTCTTGGTAATCATACTGCTTCAACTGAACTTATACAGAGGAGCTGCCTTAGTAATTCTGGGTCCCCAGGAAATAGGTATTGATTCAGTGATGAATGTCTCTTAGCCAAATGGCTGACCATCGACACTCATGTGTCTGGACTACCTGCTATCTCCTATACTGCTCTGCCAGTTAACACCTCATGCAATAATATAAATCATTTATATTGCTTTAGGCCAGGATATTGATGAAGCAAATCAATATTGTTACAGCCAGAGTGTGAAAGGCCAAGCATTACAGAGTTTTATCAAGGAAACCTTAGCCTGATACAGTGCGTTAAGACAGTATTCAGAGTGCTTCGTATTTTCTCATATTTTGTTTCGTAACTCTAATACCAATTAAAATCGCTTTTTTAGTATTATAGGGCCGCCGACTCTATAACACAGTCACGGAAATTAAAAAGTAAAATAAACGTTACCACCTTAGCCGCGACCAAAATATTGTAATGACCTAAGGTTGCATATTAGAATGCTGTGTTCTGACATGTTCCTCTGTTTTACGGGTAATATGGGCATGGGTTAAATGCACAAAAAGGGAGGGTACGACTTGATTGGCTTAATGAGCATTGTTGGGGGGTAGTTTTCTTCTTTATCATCTTTTTCTTCTTCGATTCTGCTGGTGACTGGGTGTGAGTTACGGTAGTGCTCGCATAATCGTTGTTAATAAAAGCATTCTGTGAAGGACGATATCACGGTCTGGTTTTTAGCTTGATTAGGGACGCTACATTTTGGTGTCAGAAGCGCTCTCGAACGGCCGCCTGGAGAGATAGCGGGAGAAGGCGGTCGATGGATACCTTTGCAGTCAAATTTCGCGGCGACCGTGTGTGTGAAGAAGGAGCCGCCCGATTGGGTGTCACGAGGAGAATAACCCGCGGAAAGAGTCGCGCTGTTGGCGGCGACTGAAGCTGGTTCTGCGTCAGGCCGTGTAAACCGTGGCGGGGACCATTTTGGCGCCGGGGGATTAGCGCCGCCCTGGTCATCCGACGCGGGCAAAGATGGTGGCGCCTGGGACCCTGTTACGTCGTCCGCTTTTAAGACGCTTAAGTATTCGGGTAAGATGGATTGGGAGGCGTTCAGGGCGCAGTTTGAACTGTTGGCTACGGCCGCTAACTGGTCCGCGGAGCACAAAGCGCTGCAGTTAGCGTTACGTCTCACGGACGACGCGGCTTCCTGTTTGTTGCTGCTGAGTTCAACGGAGAGGAGCGACTATGAAGCGTTGGTTGGGGCTCTCCGGAGACATTTAGGACAGTGCAGTCAGCCCGCTCTTTTACGCGCGGAATTTGGTAACAGACGCAGGCAGCCGGCTGTGCCCTTCCACATCCTGGCTAACGCCGTTGAAACCCTGTGCAGACGTGCTTATGCGAGCATGCCGCCAGCGGTACAGAACGAACTCGCCAGGGATCAATTTATCTAGGTTCTCAGCCCTAAGGAGCTTCGTGTTCAAACACAGCTGGCTCATCCTGCCACCTTGGATGAAGCACTGGAGCTCGCTATGGAGCGTGAGATTGTTGGCGGTGCATCTGAAGCAGACAGCAAGCCAGCGGTGCGGCTTGTAATGATGGCTGAACCGTCGCCTGTGGAAGATGCTGTGCAGGCGGCTGCTCTTCGGCCAGCCCCCCATGAACGCGAACGATCGTGGACCCCTGAAGTGCTTGGGTTGTGGTCAGCCAGAATACGTTCTGAGGAGTTGTCCCAGGTTCAGCAGTGGGTGGGGAAACTCCCAAGGGCCCGTGTAGTCGGGAAAACGCGGGCCCAAGGAAGCTTTTCCTGCACTTAATCAGCACCAGGGTGGGTGAGTCACCGAGGATGGGATAGCACTCTGCCTTCCCCTTCTGAGGTTTCAGTTACTGTGGGCTGGTCTCACGTGGGGAGTTTCTGCTATGTCTCAGTTGCCATTGGGGGGGCTCACGCACATAGCCCTGCTTGATATGGGATCCAGTGCAACTTTGGTGAGACCTGACATTGTCCCAGAAGGTGCGACAGTGGAGCCTACCCTAGTACAACTAAGGATGGTGACTGGTGATCTTGCCCCAATGAGAGGCAAGGGAGTGTTCCTGTTTAATGTGGGGGGCCTCTCCATATTCTTTGAGGTGTGGCTGGCTGAGGTGCAAGACCCCTGTATTCTTGGGTTGGACTTCCTGCGAGCTGTGGGGAGCGTGCTGGACTTGGGGCGAGATCTGCTCACCCTTCTGGGTAATGTGTGATTGACTTCCCCTTCACACTACCTGCCTCAGCCCCACCCATCTGTGAACAGAGTGGAGGCCACTGGACAAGCCCTTACCAATATGGCCCCATGTGACAAGCTTCTGGCCGCTACCATGCCCCTTATGTGCATGCAGCCCCCTTCAGTCCCTGTCCATACAGTAGTGCCACATGTTGCCCCAGATCTTGGATTCCAGATCCCATTCCTGTAGATTGCACTGGCCAGGGCCTCATCTCCCCAGCTCCTTTCTCCCTCAGTCATGTGTCCCCAGCAGCAGGTGAGTGTGCAGATGGAACAACTGTCAGCACTGCAGGACCTTTGGGAGAAGAATTCAGCAGGCCTGGACCAGCAACAGCAAGCTGAATTGTGGGAGGTTTTGCTAAAGTTTCACCATGTTTTTGCCTTGGCTGATGAGGTGGGGTTGACCCATCTGGTGCAACGCATGATAGTGGGGCAAGCATCCCCAGTGTCTAAGGTGCGCCCTCGCTGCCTTCTGCTGGCACAGCAGGATGTTGCTGACCAGGAACTTGAGGAGATGCTGAGAGCAGGAATCATTGAACCGGTGGACAGCCTGTGGGCTTCGGCAGTACTCATGGTTCCGAAAAAGAACAGCTCCAGGTGGCGGTTCTGTGTTGATTACCGGTCGCTGAACCGGGTCACCAAAAAAAACTCGTACCCCCTTCCCAGGATTGATGAGTCTCTGGATTTAGTGTCCGGGTCATCCTGGTTTTCCACTCTGGATCTATGGAGTGGATACTGGCAGGTGCCATTATTTCCAGAGTCTGAGTCCAAAACTGCCTTCTATACTAATAGTGGGTTCTGGCAGTTCAGAGTTCTTACCTTTGGCCTTTGTAATGCACCTGCCACATTTGAGACTTATGGACAAGGTGCTAGCTGGTGTTTCCCGGCACGAGGGCCTCGTGTACTTCAATGACATCCTGGTTCAGGGCAGATCTTTTCAGGCAGTACTAAAAACACTGCAGCAGGTGTTGGGGAAAATAGAGGTGGCTGGGCTTAAGTTGCACCCCGACAAGTGCCACTTTATGAGAAGGTGGAATTCCTTGGGCACAAGCTGGGGGGAAAGGACATCAGCACCCTGGGGGAAAGGACATCAGCACCCTGGAGGAAATGGTTCACACCATCTGAGATTGGCCCATTCTGACAACCAGGTGCAGCTGAAAAGCTTTTTAGGGTTAGCCTTGTATTATGGGAGGTTTATGAAAGGCTTTTCTTGTATAGCTGTACCCCTTTTCCGCCTCTTGCAGAAGGACTGCGACTTTAACTGGTTGCAGAAATGCCTCCAGGCTTTTGTCGCACTACGGCAAGCCCCAGTCTTAGCATCACCTCATCCTACCCTACCATTTGTCTTGGACACATGCTAGTAATGTAGATTGCGGGGCTGTTTTGTTTCAGATTGGGCCGGCGGAGAGAAGGTGGTTGCTTACTTTAGCAGGATATTCAGTAAGAGCAAGTGGCGTTACAGCATGATGAGGCGGGAGCTGCTGGCAATGGTTCTAGTCGTGAGGCATTTTAAACACTACCTGTGTGGCACACCATTTACGGTGTGGACCGATCATGCAGCTCTCCAGAGGTTGATGTCATTTAAGGAGCCAGAGGGCCAGGTGGCGCATTAGCTGGAAGAGCTCCAGTCTTACAACTTTACGGTGGTTCATAGAGCTGGGGCTCACCATTTGAATGCGGATGCTCTGTCTTGCTGTCCGTGTGCTGCTCTGGGGTGTCGCTACTGTGAGAAATGGGAGGTCAGAGAAAGGGACCTGACTCGAGAGCATGGGACTGCGCAGCTATGCTGTGGGCTACTCCAGGTGGTGGACACAGCACACTGGAGGTCTCAGCAGGAGGAGGACTGTGACCTGTAGCAGGTAATGAAGTGGGTAGAGAAGGGGCAAAGGCCACCGTGGGAGCAGGTGACAGGGCTCTCTAGCCACAAAAGGACTGTGGTCCCAATTTGAGACCCTCCGTCTCAGGGAGGGAGTGCTGCAAAGAGGGTGGAAAGATCCTGCCATGGGGGAAGAGAGGTGGTAGGTGGTGGTGCCAAAAGCACTGAGGGAAACTCTGCTGGTGGCCTGTCGTAGTAGTGCAGGGGCGGGACATTTTGGTGTGTCAAAAACCCTTTGCCACCTTCGCCAGGGCTACTATTGGGGCCGACATAAGAGGGATGTTGAGGATTTGTCACCGCTGTGATGCCTGCACAGCTCACAAGGGTCCTTTGGACCAGTCCCATGCCCAGCTCCAACAGCAGACTGCTGGGGCCCCGATGGAAAGGGTGGTGGTTGATATTATAGGCCCCTTTCCACACACAGAGAGGCAACCTCTTTGTCCTTACGGCAGTGGATTATTTCATGAAGTGGCCAGAGGCTTATGCATTGCCTGACCAGGAGACAGACGGTCACAGATGCTCTGATAGAGGGCATGGTTAGCAGGTTTGGTGCACCAGAGACCATCCACAGTGATCGGGGAGGAATTTTGAATCTAGAGTGTTTGCCTCCGTGTGTGATCAGCTGGGTGTGCAAAAGACACGCACAACCCCGCTGCATCCCCAGAGTGATGGGCTAGTCGAACACTTTAATCATACTCTGGCCAAGCAGCTAGCCATCTTTACTGCCGATCATTAGCGGGACTGGGACAATCACTTCATCCTCATGGCGTGTAGGTCTGCTGTGCAGGACTCAACTTTGTGCACCCCTACCTCGCTCATGATAGGGCGTGAGCTCTGGACACCCGTGGATCTGGCTTTTGGCAGAGCTCCAGATGTGCCAACTGCTCCACCAGAGCCTGAGTATGCCAAGCGGCTACAGGATAGATTGGACACAGTGCACGCATTTGCCCAGGGCCAGCTGGAGAAGGCTGGCCTGTGAGAGAAGAGGAATTGACCTCAGGTGCAAGGGCAGGCATTTCCAGGTCAGGGAGCTGGTCTGGGTCTACAGCCCAAAGCGGAAGCAAGGTCACTGCCGTGAGCTGGACTGTCACTAGGTGGGCCCATGCTGCATCCTGGAGAGGGTTGGTGAGGTGGTGTATAGGGTGCAGTTGCCACCAAAGGGCAGGAATGTGGCACTCCATAGGGACAGACTAGCCCCTTACAGAGGACTTTCAATCCCCTCTTTTACTCAAGGGCTTGCCAACCCCCCTGCCCCCAGTAGTTTGGGTGCTGACTTCCCAGCCGTGCAGTCACACCCAGCCCCGACTAAAGGAGATTTTCCACTCTCCCCTGCTCCTACCCCTTCTCCCAGGCCTATGGACTACCCGGCTGCATCAGGACCGGCGAGGTCGAGGAGGTGGAGACGTCGACCTCTTCGTTTCAGAGACTTTGTCCCCTCAGGGATGAGGGACTTTCTGTGGGTGGAGCAGTGTAATGACCTAAGGTTGCATATTAGAATGCTGTGTTCTGACATGTTCCTCTGTTTTACGGGTAATATGGGCATGGGTTAAACGCACAAAAAGGGAGGGTACGACTTGATTGGCTAAGGAGCATTGTTGGGGGGTAGTTTTCTTCTTTATCAACTTTTTTTTTTTTTTTTTTTTCGAGTCTGCTGGTGGCTGGGTGTGAGTTACGGTAGTGCTTGGATTATTGCTGTTTCACCATGCAGTGCGTAATTGTTAAAGCATCCTGTGAAGGACGACATCATGGTCTGGTTTGTAGCTTGATCAGGAACGCTACAATATACTGAATATTCAGCATTAAACTGCAAAAACTTTAAAACTATTCCATCATTAATGTGAATACATAATTCCATGTGCCTGGCGCAAAATATGAAATAAAATTAAAATAATTACTAAAGATATTATGTCAGCGTGGCTGAAACTTTTTGGGTGGCATTTCATTTGTTTACGGCACTGGGAGTGATTTGCTTTTGGAAAACGTGAAATTGCACTTCATGACAAGTACTAAACATAATGCGCCGGACACAAAAATATCTGCACATTGTTTGACTTGATGGGCCACGGTGTTAGGAAGCTGCAGTAGTTTGAAGGCTCCTTGAGTTGTCCTACATTTGACAAGACTGTCCATCTTAGTCAAACGACTAATTGGCTTCAAACCCTGCTCAACTAGGAGCATCCAAAAGTGTTTATATACTCTTTATTCTTATTCCGACTTCCATCAGGTTTCATTAAAAAGCAATCAAAAATACCCTCTGGTTAGTATTTATTAATACGAGTTTTACTACTCGCTCAGCTGTCATTGTTTTTCCGCACAGTATTTCCTTTTCCATGCGCCGAATATAACGGCTGTAGACATTAGGACCCCGCAGACTCTCAGTATAAACGCTAGGGAGTGGTGAATCTCGCTAAGGGTCCACTATTTCGCCCTGCGAGTACTGAATACTCATACTCACTCGGAGGTTCCTACTTCTTTTTTTCTAAACCTGGAACTGAACCGGGACAGGTGCAGATTATAATACCTCGTTTGAGAGGGAACACATAGGCTACCTGTCCCTGTCCGAATGGAGTTTCCACATAGCACACCTATCATACAACATATGTAGATTTTGGGTTCTTTTTTTTTTTTTTTTTTTTTTGAAAAAACTCTACTGCTCACTTTTCATGTTAGTGGTAGCTTGCGAGTTGTTTCTTGTGGGTTTTCCGATCCTCTGGCAGTGGTGCTTTTTTTCTCTGCGCCTTTTGTACATTAACTTCTTGGGAACGGTTGTTTTCTTTAGGGTTAACCCGACTGTCCGGCACTCATGAATTCGGATATTAATGTATACCTCGGCCGGGATAAATCAAGCATAATGAGAAAGAGAGCGCTTCTGCTGCGCAAAGGGTGCAGCTTTGAAATAACGAGGTAGGTAATTTGACTTAAATGGTATACTGCAGCACATATAGATTCCTTATATAAACACATACATACATATATTGTTGAACTGAACACACATCTATTGAAAAAATAGTCATACATAGATGAGCAGTTGTAATAGTTTCTCTCCGCACGTGACTGCGGTATTATTAGTAGTGGACCCGCTTGGTGCTCCCGGTGGGAATAGGCGCACCGGTGCCTCGAATGGGGCTTGGATGATGAGATCGGAGTTCCCACGACGTATATCCGCGTGTTTCTAACTGCAGAATCAGCTAAATTCTGTTTTTCATGACCTGTATGCTTTTACCATCGAAACCACAGTGAACTCTTGAAAAACGCTCAGAAATAGCCTAGAATATGCGTATGTCTGCACATTAAGTTGCATTGCAGTAAAGTACGTATATATGTTCAACCGAACGTGGGAGCAAATCGCGGGAAAACAAATCAGACACGTGTGGTGCGTTTTTTTAATGTTTTTCGAGGCTTTAATAGACAGGACAAGCATACTGTAGGATCAAAGTTTTATTCATGAATTCGACTGAAAAACGTCAGTCGAATGTATCGTTCGCTGTGAAAAATTGTATTTCGACAACCCGCTTCTCAATGGCTTGCCCGAAGAAATGTGTACCAATTTATTGCAGCGGGGTGTGGGTAAGGTATGACTTGTAACAGGAGATTCTGCAGTCCTTGGCGTGCATATATGCCGAGCCAGACCCTGTGTGCCAGCAAGGCAAATATCGTTTAATAAATATGTTTACTGCACCGGTCCCGATGGGATTAAAAGGTGTACGGCCTGTATAGTAACATCTAGGTTATTCGAATTGCTTTGTATTTAAATTTTACACAAAGAAAAACAAACCAACATATTCTTAATTAAGTAGAACACAGATTTTAATTATCGTGTAGGTTGATTTTTAGATCCCGATTAATTTGTGGTCGCCTGATCTAGTGACGCATACTTAAAGAAATGTGTTAATTCTACAAGGTGGACATCATTGTACGCCCCTTCTTTTTCTTATTTCTTTTTGTCTTGTCCATTTTAAGCCGCATCACATTTCTTGTTAGCTCAGCTCACGTAACCACTAGATGGTGCCATCGTTTCACTGTATAAATGTGGCTGCACTTTAAATTTCGAAATAAAGTCATTTTTTGTCGTACCTTTTTGTTACAGGGCTGTTATAATGGAGGGCTGGTCGTATATATGGGTGGGCTTGGTTAACCATGATTTTATCATTTTGAAAATTACACTTTCTGGACTGATATGGTGATGTATTTGGTGTTTTCATGTTTGTTGTGCTAGCACTTCTTATGTAACGTCTATAGATCTTTTTTCCTGTGGTGATCATGTCAGAAGCCTATTGGAATGTGTGACATCTTTGACAGAAAATGAGACATTTTCAGAGGTGTGTGACTTGCATCTTAGCGTTGACTCACTCTATAGTAGGCCTGTCACATTTCTGGAGCAGTGGTGCTGTTGATGTCAGGTTTAGAATAGAACAGAGATTATTTCTTCATCCCCCCTGGGGAAATTGTATAGTGTTCACATATATTGCTCTCAGTGAGAGACACAAAAACACACGCACGTATATACATATATATATGCAAGATTTGAGATTTGAGTGCATGGTCAGTTAGTACCTAGTGGCCCTGGAGCAGTTGAGGTTCATGGCCTTATTCAAGGGCCCAGTCATGAAGTAATTTCTCTGGTGGCTACCAAATTCAAACCCCTGAACTTCTGGGCATGGGAGCAGATCCCTAACCTGCTGAACTACAAACCCTTCTATAGAAGAGCAGGAAACTACTTGGCCCATACAAATTACAGTTTAAAGTGACGATACACTACGTGGGTTGGCTTCATGTGCTTAATTTAAATTGGTTGTAAAATATATATGGATTTATTATTAGTACAGAACATTGGCTGTGTTACTCAGTATATCAGCTGCCAAACAAATACATATGTATTCATAGCTCACAGAATTAAATTACAAATCAGTCACTCAAAAGACGTTTAATATTTATTATACCTATGACAGAATTCCCAGAGTCCTTCAGTTAAGTTTAATGGAGATTATTTGATTACGTGCATTCATGTTGTGTTTTCGGGTTGACACATGGACACACACAAAGGCTGGAATGTGTGCATGTGTTTGTCATTCGGCAGTGGTGAGATGGTAGGATAATTTTGGTTGGTATTTTTGCCCAAGCTTTGAAAATCCACTACAGTTTCCAGGCACCCATGTAACTAATGATTTTAACTTTTTAAGCCAAGTCTTGACATTTTATTGCAGATTTCAGCAGGTGTGGCACAACTGACATATGTGCTAATGTAAAAGACATCAAAAAGATGGAAATCATTGTATGAAAACCTGTCGTATTGTTTCCTCCATCGCCTAATTTTTGGCATGCCTGCTCTTAACAAGCTATGAATAAGCTGATGAAGCTACAGGATGAATCTTTTTTCCTCAAAATTGTAGTTGAAATTGAGATTAACAGCAATCAAGGTTCTGCATTTTCACAACAAATAGATGCAATTTTAGTGTCTGGCTGGATGTCAGTACACTTAGAATAGGATATTTTAATCCAAGCAGCCACTCTCTATAGCTGCAGATAATAATGAGAAAACATGACTGGAATTAAAAAAAAATTGACATGACTATTGCAAACATTTAATATCAGATCAGATACTGACATTATTGGCACATTACTGGAATTGAGAGTTTTACAGTCTTTCAAAATTTCTTGTTTAATGTTACAAGAGTACAATTTGAAAGGGGTGTTGTGAAAGTGTAGTCACTATATCTCTTTGATTTTGCTGCCTAGTCTACTTTAGTAAAATGGATCAGGCTTAAACTCTCAAGTGTATATAACTTGAAATGGCTTTAAGTCCAGCTGGGTGCCTTCTCGTTGTCATTGAAGTGCAAGATGGTATAGACGGTGTCTCAATAATTCAAGTTTCTGCAGATAGGTTGGGATGTGGCTATTAAAAAAGAGGAAGTGATTTTAAAATGAGAAAATCGGTGTACCACTGTTACAAGAACCCAGGGATATTCAGATGATGACTTCTGTTTTTGTTTTGGTTTTGATGTGTGTTGAAAAAAATGTAGTTGATTTACTGTTGGCAAACTGCTGGTAAACAACATGATGTCAGCATTAAAGTCATGGCTCAATTAGTTTATTAATAAAGTGGCATTGACCCGTAGAGGGGTTTGTCTGAACCAAAAATATGGTCCTTTGAGAGCTGCCCTGGTGGAGCTTTCTGGGATTTGTACATGTAGTATGATTGTTCTGAGAGATTGTCTTGGCCTGTGGTGGTTTGGAGCATGATTGTCCTGATAGATCATCATGGCATGTAGTGTGTTGGAGCATGATTGTCCTGATAGATCATCATGGCATGTAGTGTGTTGGAGCATGATTGTCCTGATAGATCATCATGGCATGTAGTGTGTTGGAGCATGATAGTCCTGACAGATCATCTTGGCATGTGATATACTGAAAGGGATCATACTCAATTTCAGAGTGATTGGCTGGCTGTAGGATGTTAGCACACTGTATGTCAGAGAAGTATATCCATCCATCATGTAACCGCTTAACCTTTTCTGGTTGATGGAGGGGTGCGGGGGAGCCTATCCCAGGTAGCACAGGCACAAGGCTGTAATACACCCTGGGCAGGATGCTAGAAGAAAAGGAATATGAGACTACGAAATTAAATTCTAAATATAAAAGCAAACATTTCTGTGCATATGGCATAATTCTTTTGTAATGTGTCAAGCTACGAAATTTATTACTACAAGCATATAGTCTACAATACCAAGTTATTATGTATTTCGAAATTTCTCCGTACATGAAGAATTGTTTTTTGGTTCTCTTTCTCTTACCTTAACAATTCACATCACTTAGGTAGCAGGTTCAGTAATGAAATCATGACTGTGTGTTAATAAATGAGGGCCTCTATATTTATCTGTCTTCCTAAAGAGTGAAACACAGTAATGAGCAGTGCTGTGAAGGGAAAGTTTTAGACAATGCTATGCTTGTCTTTGTTGTTGTTGTTGTTTAGTCACGCAGTCGTGTCCAACTCCTCGCAACTTCATGGACCACAGCACGCCAGGCCGCCCTGTCCTCCATCGCCTCTCGAAGCCTGCCCAAACTCATGTTCATTGCTTCC
>JAACJT020000909.1:0-13172 GCA_009936485.2 Gymnarchus niloticus | reverse complement strand
TTGGATTTCACTTGAGTTTATGTGAAATCAGTGTCAAATTCTGTTTTTGCCCAAACAGATTTCACTTGAGTTTATGTGAGCCCTGAATGGCATTTTTAAATGTTCCCTGGAGGTGGGACTTCCTCCAGAGCCCATATAAATATTTAAACAGATCAGTGCGGGTATGTCCCCCGACTCTGACCAGGATAAGAGGGTAGAAGGTGGATGGAGCACAGGGATGTGAGGACATGCACTCTGCGTGATGGGTCATAATTCCCCACCCTCAAGTCAGGGACATATCCGTGGTGGCTGCTGGGTCTAACAGGTTCCCTGACAATGGAGGCTTCCTGTCTCTCTGGGACCAGCAGAGGGGAAAAGCGTGGGCCACAAAATTGGGGGGCGTAGAGCAGCCGGCGATTAAACATTGAAAGACGGGCACACACGTCATTGTCTAGTTACCAGATCAGTTCTGCCTTGTTAGCATTGGGGGAGGCTGTTGGGGATTAAACTGGACAGCCGGCATGAGCCTGCATAGGACCAGTCAGGCCTGAAGGGGTGGCAGAGATGTACGGCCTCTGCGTGGGCCTCAGGTCCTAACCAGGAGCCCCTCTGCAGCCCACCCTCGCATCTGATGGATGGGACATGCTTGGGACAGCGAGGGTTTAGGCAGGCCCAAAGACCAGCAGGTAAAACTCAAGATTTGGAACAAGGGTCATGTGACCTGCTGTGTATTGAGGGCATTCGCCTTTCCAGGGTGAAAGTGGCTAAACCATCATCTCGAGAGGCCCCCACCTTCTGAGGAGCAGCAGGGGACACCATCCTGAAAAATTCCCCTTAATTGGCAGCCAATAAAATTAACATATGTAAGCAAGTTCAGCTTCCTGTCCTGTTTTCCTTTGTGATCCTCACTCTCTTTGTTTGCTCCATTCAACCATTTGAATTCTTTTAAAACAAAAAACAACAAGTGTGGAAAAGTGTGTCCCATTCAGCTTTCTCCTCCTAATGCTGCCTGAGTCACTTTTCACTTTTACAGGTGCTCGAACCTCCTTAGAGCATCTCGCAAGGCTGTAGAAAAAAAGGATCTGGCTTCTGATTAGCCAGCATGACGCATTATCTTCTGAGGTCGCATGACAAATCGCGCTGCAACTCGCAGATTGTGACAGACTGAAAGCAGATTTCAGCCCCTCGACGAGGGGGTCTGGTGTCAAGACTGAGGAGAAAGTGATTCAGCGGCACTTCTCAAAGCTGTGAATTTAACCCAAAACGTCCGACGCTGCATTTTGCCGTCTGAAGCCGGTGGGGATTAACTGGAATCCGTATTGTCCAAAGTTGCCCTTCATTTGTCAAACCCTTGCTGTTCATTCGCTGTCGTTTTTGCCTTTTGTTTCCATTGGCTCCGGCAGATAGAGGAATTAATCTGTAATTTGTCAAGAAAGCATCTGGGAACACTGTGCTTTTCGCTAGCTGATGTACATAAACACACAGCAAATGTTCATCCGACTTTGTATAATCCTGAGGAATCGCATTAAGATGGAGGGCCGTGCTTATCAATCTGTTGACAATGCACAGAAAACGGCATGACAAATCTTTATCACTACAGGATTTATAGTTCAACACCGGCTCTCTGAAAAATTCTGTCATAAATAATAGATATACAGTTTCATATATCCAGCATCCCATCCAGGAGTTACCCCAGTCTTGTGCCCCATGCTGCCTGGGATAGCCTCCAGGTCCCCTGTGACTCTGACTGGGATATGCCGTTTGAATGTGGATGATGAATTGATCTATATATGTGACTTTCAAATACATATATAATGTATATAAATATATATACTGTATAGTGTATATATAAAATATACACTGTCTGGCCAAAAAAAAAGTCACCATTTCAATTTAAATAATCAAATACAGTACTTAAAAGCCAACGCTCTGGTCTAGGATCAGCAAAGTTATGCAGCAATAAAATGAAATCAGCTGAGTATCTGAGCCTACTGAATGACCCGGTTATCCCATCAATGGATTTTTTCTTCCCCGACAGCACGGGTGTATTCCAGAACAAAGATGCCAGGATTCTTCACGCTCATATCGTGAAAGAGTGGTTAAGGGAGCATGAAGAATCATTTTCACACATGAACTGGCCACCACAGAGTCCTGACCTTAACCCCACTGAACGTCTTTGGGATGTGGTAGAGGAGACTTTATGGAGGGGTTCGACTCTCCTGTTGTCAGTACAAGAGTCGATGAAAAATTAATGCAAATCTAGGATGAAAAAAAATGCTGAGACATCGCAGAAGCTCGTCCGAACGACGCCACGATGAACGCTACTTAATCAAAGCTAAAGATGGTCACATGAAAGACCGAACCATGTGACTTGTTTTTTGGCCTGGCAGTGTATAATATATTATTTAACTAATGGAGATTTAAAATCGGGAAGATACAGATTATCTTAACATGTACATGAAAAAAAATATAAAACAAAAGAGTGTCATTTGTTTTTGGGGGAATGAAGGTTGGGGGGAAAGGAAACAAAGTTAATTACACACTTTGTAGCTTTAAGTAAACTGAGGTGGGTTTTAATCTTGGTTGGAGTTATCTGGTAAACTCAGATAGTACTGTCCCACGACTAGACTGCGGGTCTTGCCCCAACCATCATTGACCCAAAGTGACTCAATGTCCATCAAGCCACTGAGATAAGGTGAAAACACTGTGGTGGTCCCACAGAGCGGTGCTGATGACGGACCGGCAGGGATGGGTTCTGCCCACGCTGGGGTGGGAATGACGTCTGAGCTCCTGAGCCGTTCCAGGATGTTAGGCAGGCCACCTGCTAACACGCAGAGATCCGAGAACGGCAATGACGTTCGGTGACTTGTTTCACCAGCAGCCTTGATGTGCTGTGTGTTCTCTGCAAGGTTCTGTCCTCCTGGCTTTTTAAAATCTAAACGCATACAGGAACTCGATTCAAAAATAACAAATTCTTGTTGAAAAACGGCAGAGCCCTGTGGCGGGGTAACAATCTATTCATCTTCCACAGCCATTCAGCTGAGGTCTCAGTAAGTGCGGTGCGTATTCCGGGCCTGGATGGCACTCCAGTCCATTACAGGACACACGCGCTCACAATTTAAAGATGCCAGTTGCTCGAACCAGGTTTTTCATTTTTGAACTGTGGAAGAGAGCACAGGGACACAAAAATACTCCGCAGGAGGTAGGATTAAAACCTCCAACCTGGGGAATGTCAGTGTGTAGTGCTACGCTCTGAGTCACCAAGTCGCCTAGGTGAGTCACCGGCAATCGTGAAGAAGCGTCATTCGTTGCTCTGGTCCTTCTGACATGTTTCTGGTGTTTTTTTATTTCTTAGATGATGAAACATACTTTATGTACACCTCATCCATCCATCCATCCATCCATCCATCCATCCATCCATCCATCCATCCATCTTCCACCCCTTCACATGCCCAAAACACTTCGCCTTTCAACACAGCTCTCTGTTCACCACAACAGACTGGTAAACATGACTGCTGATGATCCCGCCAATAAGCCTGTCAATTTCCTTGCTCCTTTCTTCCATCACTCGTGAACAAGACCTCAAGATACTTAAACTCCTACACTTGAGGCTGCAACTCATTCCCAATCCCGATTTCTGGCCACGGCCTCGGACATGGAGGTGCTGATCCCTACCCTTCCACTTCACACTCAGGAACAAACCACCCCAGTACGATCTGGAGGTCACAGCTCGATGAAGCCTACAGGACCATACAATCTGCAAAGAGCAAAGATGTGATCCCGAGGCCACCAAACTGGACTCCCTCCACCTCGTGGCTGCACCTAGAAAT
Source organism: Gymnarchus niloticus (assembly GCA_009936485.2). NCBI lineage: Eukaryota > Metazoa > Chordata > Actinopteri > Osteoglossiformes > Gymnarchidae > Gymnarchus > Gymnarchus niloticus. The sequence goes on along the minus strand of JAACJT020000909.1, from coordinate 9,363 downwards.
TCTGTCCATATGTCGGTGTGTACGTACACATGTACTCATTTTCAGAACTCCATTCCAGCCGCATCAAATAGCTGGAGGGTGAGCTTGGCCACGAGGGAGTGATCATACCACTTGCCACCCTCATTTCAGGTAATTTCAGGTGGATTTTAACTTTTCTGAATGTTTTACCAATTTGAATATCCGAATCATTCGGAGGAGCAGTTTGGCACAAGAACCTCGTTGAGTGGAGTGGTATTTTTACATTTACAGTGATTTATTTACCACATGCTCTTGTCTAAAGCGATGCACAGTGAGGCAAATATAACACAAGTAAACATCAGTTAAAGAGCCAGCTTAGGTTTACGTGCACTTTGGCTGAGTGTCCAATAAGGGACAAGTAACAAGTGCTGGTTATCATCTGAGCAAGACACAATGCCTCACACAACAAGGTAAACATCTAACAGAGGAGCCTGCTAGTAGCTGAGCAGGGTGACTCCTGGGACTGAAACCAGCAAGCTGTAGGTCACAAGTCTGTCCATAACTACTACACCACCTGCTGTTCACTTTAGAAATTTAAATCTTGACAGGGTTTATACTGTGTTCGTTACACGCTGCTTGTTTTCAGCCCCCGGTCAAATGGCTCCCACAGCGTACGCGTGTTTGTTTCAACGTAAGGAGAGAGTAAGTACCCTGTCATCACACTTTCTTATGTTTTTACCCTGCAGTGACCTTTCAAAGCTCTTCCCTCTAGGCTCTAAGCTTCAGATATTGATAATAATGTCTGCCTGTTTGCCTGAGGCTGAAAGTAAGAATGCAGGTTAGTCTCTGGGCCTTGCTGACAAAGACTTCATTGGTTCCATCTGAATCTGAGAGCCAGCATTAAGAAGTGGGCATGAGCTGGAGTAGGGGAGTGAGAGGGAAAAAACAAGAATGGAAGACAGAGAGAAGGGCGTGGTGGGAATGGTAGCCAATTTACATTCCTCACTAATGAGCAGTGGGCACGGGTGCGAGTCAGGCTGACAGACATCTGGATGCAGTGAGTCAGCAGCTTCATTAGAGCTGAAGGTGGGTTTTCACGGATTTGCTCGCCAAAGTGTGGATTCCTCCCATCCCGCTTCCTCATTTTGGCTCGTCCCTCCGCTGTCGGCATCACTGAGCATCTGTTGGGCAACCAAACGTGGCCACGTTACAGTATGAGCACGTTCAAACCTGTGAATCATAAATGCTGACAGGGGTCGTCAGGGTACTGAATTCAAGCTCAAGTTTAGGTTTGGATTTTGAGTAATCAGATGGGGGAGGCATTTTAGCTTCGATCAGAGGGAATTGTGGATGGAATCAGGCAGGGAAACAAGAAGAGTTTTTGATGTCCAAAGGTGCCGAAACTGCGAGAGTTCTACAAGTTATGGACCACAACACATCACTTAATGCTCTTCGGACAGAAAAACTATGAAACAGGATATTATATCCCTCAAGGATAACAAAAAAAAAAGCAGCTGAGTTATCCGTCTGACGCATTCCTACACCGGACCTTCAGATCTCCCAGAAAGTGACGCTTCTTTCTGACAGCTTTAGCACCTATGGGGGCAGGTGGTAAAGATCCCTCTCCCAGACAAGCTTGAGAACAATCCCTGAATCACAAGATGTACGGATCCCCAAGGGGCCACCCATCATCCCAGAACACCACTGCCACGCTCTGTCGCGGATCTCGCTCTAGAATCCTGGCTTGAAACCATTGGACTGGTCTGTACTGACGTGGCTGAAGCTGAGCCCAGAAATATGAAGTTGAACTCTGCCACCCTTTACCCCGAATTTTATCTTTCGATAATCTTTCTTTCTTTCTTTGTTCTTGACCCAAACTGTGCTGGAACTCCTGGGCAATGCCGTGGTCAGGCCCCTTCTGACCCGTAGACCCCTGAGCATGAACAACAGTTCCACTCTCAGTTTCTGTTGACCGTGTGTCCCCCATTAACTTGTGCTCACATCCGTACCCTAACCCTACGTCAATGTATGATTATTTTTTGTAAATGATAAGCTATCCCCATCCCATTTGTGGCGGTCCCAGGTTTGTGTGCTGTGCTACCTAGCATAATCTCCAAGCCCCCCAAGGACCTGTCATGGATGAGGCTGGAGAATGGCTTGATCGATCAAGCTATTCCTTCCACTGCCTCATGCAGTAAGTCTACAGCTGTCACTGGGCAGAGGCCATCATCATAGTTACGGTCTACAAGAGCGGAGGGAGACACCTGAGCAATGGAGACGAGCCGATCATGACTGGTAACCATCATAGTCACGTCTTTCTAATGCCCCCTTCCATATTATTGAGTCATATATATTGAGTCGGATGTTGTTAATTCATTTTACTTATTCCTGTTCTTGTAATTCTTAGCATAACTGGCAGTGTAATCGCAAATGTAATCTGACACCTGAGATGTTTCTTAGGGAGAGTACATATTGAAGGTGAGATGGAGAAAATACAATGACAACGACTGCTTTGAACAAAGAAGATCAAACTCTTTGTTACATTTTCACTTCTAAGTTCTTACCCACTTCAAGTAATCCAGAGCATTATAATACGTTGTAAATATGTCATTGTTTAAACCTTGATGTAATTTAGTGTTGACAGCAGGTTTTACAACTGGTGATGCTTCCTTAAGAATATAATTCACCAACATTTCATAATATGATTGGACTTGGAACTTTTGGAGCTGCTTACGATCCAAGCACCTATTAATGTTTTGAAGTGAAGTGTTCTAAATAGCGCCATCTATTGGTAGCAAACAGGAAGCTAGAGGTCTCAAAGGGCCAAAAATATATCTGATAAAGTTGGGGAGGGTGGTGCTCTGGGGAATAGGAATCCATGCCTTTGCCCAGAAGTCATAGGTTTGAATCCCACAACTGACAGACCATATCACCATTGCTCTATGGATACTGCATGCAGGCAGACCCTGTGGCCTGACCCCCAAACCTACTCTCACCTGTATATGAACAAGCAGGATGGGTTATGTAAAAGCTACCCAGTCTCCCCACTGGGATGAATAACATGTGATTGTTCCATTTCCTCTTGTGCCTTTGAAATTTGCTGAATCAACTGGGACTGTAAACGACTACAACAGCAAAGGAGCAGCCCAGAGTGATACTGGCCCTATGTTCCGAAAGGTGGGCGACTTTCAGCCTTTATATTGCAGTGTTTGTAAAGCTAGGAGCTGAGCAACGAGGGCTTTTCCTGCATCTAGCGTAAAGTGTTATGACCCTGGGCCGCAGGTCTCGTCACTGCAGTCATTAATCCTCAAGAAGATGTTGAGAGCCCCTGTGCGCCACACGAACGCAAAGCTTTTCTCGAGGAATCTGCTCGACGCTTCCGTAAAGCGGTGAATCGAGAAACAGAACTCATGTATTCAACAAGACAAAGCAGGGGAGCGTAGGTGTGGCAATGTGGTCGAATTCAGGCCAGAGTGTCTGGAAATACAGAGGCAACTGGACCGACTAGAAAGCTGGCTATTTTTATCTCAGCTGACGAACGTCGTTGGTAAACATGCGGCTCTATTAACTGGAGAGAAATGGGAACTAAAAAGCCTGCCCTTTCTATAGTCAAAAGAAACAAACAGAGGAGTTGACATTCTGTGTTTACGCCTGTCAGCCAAAATTTATGCAGTCCAAACATGATAAACCAAGAACGCATTAAATGTCTTTCATTAAAATGAACATTTGGCCTTGAGGTGCAGGATCTCTGCGAGTTATATTGTAAAATTACACCGGGGAAAAAAAACAACAAAGCAAGCCGTGGTAAACCATCGTCAAAGCGCTAGTAAACAAAAGATGCTTTGATAATAAGTGGCTTACAAGAAGCAATTCGTATATAACAGGCTTGGCTGCAACTCGAAGGCTCATGTGCGATCACCTGATGACTAAATATAAGACCAGGTAATAAGGACAGAAACAGTCACAGAGAAAACGAGGTCAGGGGTCTGTACAAAAACAATGTTGGAGCGAGAAGACTGCATCACTTTACCACAGGCACGTTGCATGGAATGCGTCATGGATTCAGTTTGTCTTAAAACCATAGCTGGGAACACAGTAGCCTGAAACTAATTGAGGTTGAAACAAACGTGACACACGCTTTTGGGCTTGGATGCCCCTCTGCTTGGGATTGGCTGCCGGGCCAATAACTTCCCGCCCACTTAGTCTGATTGGTGGGGGATTAGGCAGGCCAGATAACCGCAACTGCAATGATACATGCTTAATCTCCATAGGGGGTAATAATAATAATAATAATAACATTGTTATTATTATTATTATTATTATTATTAACTCCAACTGTAATAATGCATGCTTAATCTCCATAGGGGGTAAACCATGAAGAGGCAGGTAAAGAGGATCAGTAAGCTCTATAATTATTAACGTTACACATAAGCGCCATACGCCATTTCACATAAGCAGATTGGAAATAGGACTTTTTGTTTGTAAATATCGCCAAACCTATATTTAGCGGTCAAATCACACCATGTAATGCATGTAAACAAATTCTCTTGTGAATATTAGAAGCTTTTCAGATATACACCACAGTGCGGGACATTATAATCTCAAGGATTATAGTGATTCCTTTAACGAACATCAAGCATCAGCTATTAAATTGTTGCGTTAAGTAATAAATAAAACGTTAAAGAAGCAGCAAGTACAGATTAGTATATGAGTTTGTTAGTGCCACTAAAATCCCTTTAATCTGTCACTGGTTGAGCCTCCACCCTATAGACACTAGCCTAGAATTTCACTCGTCTCTTCATCTGAGCTCTCCTACGTGAATCCTCCTGCTACAAGCCTGTGAAGGTTGCACTGGACGTTGCTTCGATTTTATGCCGCTCCAAACCTGACGCAGGAATTCGAAATGTGAGGTTGCAAGCAGCTCCACCAGCAGTGAAGCTGATCATTTAGGTACCTAAGCACCCGCCTAAATGTCAGATATTCAGATTCTTGGTGAAGAATGATAGCTTTCCTAGAGCAATGAAACAGTCAGCGAAGCAGAATGATGTTGCAATATATCCGTAAGACTGTAAGGAATTCTTGCCGAGGCTTTAGTGGGAAGATCTCTGGCCATAACCTGCCACAGAAGGTATTAAAGTATTAGAGGATCTCACCAAACGAGCCATGAATGGAGATCTTTCCTAAACACTAAAAAATGCCCGACATAAAAGTAAATAAAATTATAGTGCAGAGGTCAATAAGGTCAGCCTTGTGGATGGCCTTATGGTACAGAAGTGAACAATAATTAAGAAACAGTTCAGATCAGAATAATAAAACTTTTGGCGGAGGCTTCAAAGTTAAAAAATGGGTAAGTGATCTGTTTTACATCTCATAATTGAGAATGACTGATTTAGCACCTTGGGGTAATTTTAAATCGGTACTGATAAATCAATCTGGAAATGTTAACAGAATTGTTATCCCCTGTCATCTTGGGGGCAGAGGGTTTGGATTTGCCTCTCCCTCAGTGTGTGAAGGCCTCATGTGAACTCACCAAGTTCTCCTGGGATGGACCGCTGTCTCACAGGGGAGGGATGCCAACTAGCTTCAAAAGAGCAGCTGTCATATTGTCCCTGGAAAAGCTCGTTTCGGACCAGGGCACTGAGTCAATCTGCCACCAGCAACCTCCCGGTTCTGTCTGATGTTCTGGCAATAGTGAGCAGTCCCACTGGAGTCCGGCCTTCCTTTAGTGATCCTTATCAATCCTGAACAAGTGCAACACTGAAACAGCCTTGAGTATGGAAATCCACCAAAGGGCACAGATTGTACCAATATAAAGATCCCCCCCTCAGTCTCATTGTTGCCACCTCTGGTCATCCTGATCCTGCCTCTGGCCATTCTGATCCTGCCTCTGGCCATCCTGATCCCACTTCTGGCCATCCCGATCTTCCACCACTGTGTTTCCAATAATAAGCAGTGCCTTCTGGGACCTCTCTGTCCTGATTCTCCTCCTACCTCGCTTCCAGGCAAGCCTTACGCATTCAAGACCTGAGGTGTTCGCTACCACGTGTGGTGTTCTGTAGGGATCAACACTCAGACCACCTTGTTTTCTCACTCACCACAATGTAAGTTTTCATTAGCACATCAACGATTCCCAAAGCAAAGCCTACTCAAACATGGGAGATTTTCTCAATAAAGGCCAACTTCTCGTAGTCGAGCAGCGGTGTGACAGTGACACTGCTTTCACACACGTCATCTGAGGTTGCTGACAGTGAGAACATTTGTTCAGTAAACACTGGTTCAGTCATCCCCTTATCTTCCATTTTGGACAAACCCCAGTGTCGGGATCAGTCCTCTCTTTAATGAACAGTGGCATCAGTAAAAAAGTGATTCTTCCACTTTAAGAACATCAGAAGGTGCAAGGCATCACTAACTCAATGGGACACGAAAAACTAATCAACACTTTCATCTCCTCCCGCATCGATTGGGGAACACTCTTTCTGGGGCTTTGCCATTGAAATCCATAATCGGACTTCAGTTACTGTGGAGCAGTTCTAAATGGACCTGCCTGAGACCAGAAAAACAGACCACATCCACCCTATCCTCACACTCCCATTGCTGGGGCCCCAGCGCTGGCGTCTGGAAGTCATGCCATGACCACCTGCTTGCTGCAGCCCCACTCGAAGGCCTTGGATCCACTTTTAATAATCTGGTGTACTCACAGCACCTCCAGTAATAGTAGGAGGTCAAGGAGAAGTAATAATAATAATAATATTAACAATACTAGAAGTTGCGGTGGTGGTAATAATGGCAGGAGGAGGAGGAGGAGGAGGAGTAGGGTTAGTAGTAGTATCCCACCCAGTCCTTCTTTGTGTCTCTAATCATCACAACACTGTGTAATGGTAATTATTATGGCATGGATGGATGTCCATCATTTAGCACCACGCCGGCACCTGTGTGACCTCGCACATTGTGTTTTGGCAGCCACCTGGCCAACACTTATCGCCAGGGATAGATTGTATGGAGGTAAAGCTGGAGCCAAGGAGACTCAGGGAACTAGGTGCAGCCACCAGGGCTTGTGTGTGTGGGCAGGTCAGCGTGTATACCCTAACCCTAACCCCAACCCCATCCCCCCACATATAGGCAGAGATTCATGGAGAACCCTGGAGGTCTATGCAAATCCAGTGCTTGTAAAAGTTTATGTGGACATATGACTGAGTCAGAGCATCAACACATTCATAATTGATATTAACGGGATGATATATTACCTAAGGGTAGCACCCCATACTGGAGAAGCAGTTGGAAGATGATGGATGGATGGATGGATGGATGGATGGATGGATAAAGCTGTTACCCAGTGCTGCAGGGTATGGCCCCAATGCCTGGGTGTCTTAGCAATGCTTGCCTTCTGCTAATCTGAAGTGTGGCTGAAGTTTCAAGGCTGAATGATGGGCTGATGATGTGTTACGCGCAATGATTCCTATGCTTCTCATATTTCATCTCTTCCCTGTAACACCACATCAGTGTAGGCTTGGGGTTGTGGACAAGCTAGTGTGTGGCACCCATTTTTTCTTAAATCTTGATCTCGAGTCTTTTGGCTCCTAGCACTGAGGGTGATGATGATGAGGCTCTCAGCACTGAGGGTGATGATGATGAGGTTCTCAGCACTGAAGATGATGATGATGAGGCTCTCAGCACTGAGGGTGATGATGATGGGGCTCTCAGCACTGAGGGTGATGATGATGAGGCTCACAGCATGGAGGGTGATGATGATGAGGCTCTCAGCACTGAGGGTGATGATGATGAGGCTCTCAGCAGTGACGATGATGATGATGAGGCTCTCAGCAGTGACGATGATGATGATGAGCCTCTCAGCAGTGACAATGATGATGATGGGGCTCTCAGCACTGAGGGTGATGATGATGGGGCTCTCAGCACTGAGGGTGATGATGATGAGGCTCTCAGCAGTGACGATGATGATGATGATGAGGCTCTCAGCACTGAGGGTGATGATGATGGGGCTCTCAGCACTGAGGGTGATGATGATGGGGCTCTCAGCACTGAGGGTGCTATATCATCAGACCCCCTAGAATGGGACCACCAGCACGGATTGTCAGACCCCGCAGTTCATCTTTAACAAGCTGTGATAAAACATTCAGTGAGAAGACACACAATCCGATTAGTGCACCCTCGCATATCTCTCACCCTGCCCACCAAGCGTCGGCCTAACTGGTCCAGCTGTAGGACGCTAATGAACAGGCTGTCCCTCTGTCTCTCTCTCTCTGTCTGTATGTCTCTTTCTTTCTCTTTCTCTCTAACTGTCTCTGTCAGTCTCTCTGTCTCTCTATCTTTGTCTGTCTGTCTGTCTGTCTCTTTCTTTCTCTCGGTCTGACTGTCTGTGTCTGTCTGTCTGTCTCTCTGTCTGTCCCTCTCTGTCTCAGTAAACAGGTTAAAAGGCCATCTTCAGATACCTTGTCCCAACAGGACTGGAATCTGTTATCATTTCCAGCTCTGCTATTGGTGCAGCCCTGTGATATCTGTGACTGATGTGTTATAGCGGGATTGAAAGTGTGAGCACGACAGGTCGCACGCTGCCACAGCTCCTGTGTTGATTTGGTAATGCCAGAAAGTGGTCTACATTCGCAGCGTCAGAAAGACTGTTTGTTACTGCAACAGACGTGCTTTGATATTCTCAAACTCTTCAACAAAGTGCGATTTTAAGACTTGGCAGATTAATCAAATTTGATATAATTTGGATAGGATTCCCGGCTCAGCCAAGACGACATTTGCATTATTAATTCTGGTAATGTTTAAATAATTGGGGATGAATTATTGAAGCACTTTTATAATTCATACAGATTTGTATTTTTTTGGATCAACACAGACATGCAAATGAATAAATGGACAAATTAAAAACCATATAATTTGTTCTGAAGAGCGTTTGAGTGAAACTGTTTTGCATGGCAGCATGTAAATTATGAAACAATCAGAAGACGGACGTTTTCTCAGGGTTGGAGTCCTGAGCTTCCCATGTTCCACAGATCCAGACCTGGAAAAATCATCCAGGATGCAGAGGGTTATTGGGTCATGTGTTGAAGACTGGGTGGTTTCAAACAGGCACATCAACAAGGGGCCTTAGTTAGTGAGCTGCTGCTTCAGACAAACTGGGACTGTTATTGGGCAGTTACTGAAAAGAGTTCATTTAGTGTAAATTGATGCTCTGTGTAAGAGATTCCGTTTAACATGAAGAGTACTGGGGAAGACCTCAAGCTGATCAGTGAGCACAGTTGAAAAACCATTCACACTCTAACCCATTGTCCTGGTTATGGTCACCAAGGGCCTGGAGCCTATCCCAGTCCATCACAGGGCACGAGGCTGGGGTACACCCTGGACGGGATGCCAGTCCATCACAGGGCACGAGGCTGGGGT
>JAACJT020000908.1:0-17269 GCA_009936485.2 Gymnarchus niloticus | reverse complement strand
TCTCCACCCACTCCACCCTGCCTGCACTCTCTTCTTCACCTCTTTTCTGCACTCCCCATTACTCTGAACTGTTGACCTGAAGTATTTAAACTCATCCACCTTCACCAACTCTACTCCCTGCATCCTCACCATTCCACTGTCCTCCCTCTCATCCATACACATGCATTCTGTTTTAGTCCTACTGACCTTCATTCCTCTCCTCTCTAGAGCATACCTTCACTGCTCCAGGGTCTCCTCAACCTTCTCCCTACTCTCACTACAGATCACAATGTCATCTGCAAACATCATAGTCCATGGGGGCTCTTGTCTGATCTCGTCTGTCAACCTGTCCATCACCATTGCAAATAAGAAAGGGCTCAGAGCTGATCCTTAATGTAATCCCACATCTACCTTGAACACATCTGTCACTCCTACCGCAGACTTCACCACTGTCACACTGCCCTCACACATATCCTGTACCACTCTTACATACTTCTCTGCCACTCCCGACTTCCTCTTACGATACCATAACTCCTCTCTAGGCACCCTGTCATATGCTTTCTCTAAGTCTACAAAGACACAATGCAACCCCTTCTGGCCTTCTCTATACTTCTCCATCAAAACCCTCAGAGCAAACATCGCATCTGTAGTGCTCCTTCCCGGCATGAAACGATACTGTTGCTGACTAATCATAGAAGCTTTATTGTCATGGTATATTAAATACACAACAAAACTAGGAGTGCTACTCCTGTACAGTGCGATGTGAGAGATAAAAAAAGGTAAAAACAGAACATGTCTTACAAATAAATAGTATATATAAACCAGCCATAAACCAGCAGCCATCACCTCACTTCTTAACCTAGCTTCCACTACTCTTTCCCATAACTTCATGCTGTGGCTGATCAATTTTATCCCTCTGTAGTTACTACAGTTCTGCACATCAGCCTTATTCTTAAATATCAGTACCAGGACACTTCTTCTCAACTCCTCAGGCATCCTCTCTCTTTCCAAGATTGTGTTAAACAATCTGGTTAGAAACTCCACTGCCATCTCTCCTGAACACCTCCATGCATCCACAGGTATATCAACTGAATAGTCTTTCCATTCTTCATCCTCTTCATAGCTGTCCTTACTTCCTCCTTGCTAATCCGTTGCACTTCCTGATTCACAATCCCCACCTCATACAACCTTCTCTCGCTCTCATTCTCTTCATTCATCAGCCCCTCAAAGTACTCTTCCCATCTGCTCAACACACTCTCCTCACCTGTAAGTATGTTTCCATGATTCATGATTTATCGTTCTGTTTCATTGTTCAAAAGTTTTTGATGTTGTTCTAACAGTTCCTTATCATGTGAAAATGACATCAGCAGTATGGAAACTTCACTTCATTGAAGAGATACGGTGAGTTAGTGATTAATACAGAGGCCTCACCCCTCCAGAGTTAAGGGTTCAAATACCACCTCTGCTCTGCTTGTGGAGTTTTTAGCAGAGTGAGAGGTTTGACACCATCTAAGTTGACTTTTGCAGTTTTTTTTCACTTGTTAAGCTTGTGAGTCATGCTTTCAAGCATTGTGAACACATCACCACAGGCAAAATGCAAACAGGAAAGATGGTGGAGGAGGGGGTGCATTACATTTTGGTAGATAGCTAACCAGGCTGACCACCATCAGTACCGTTTTCCACCACTGACACAAACCAAGATGGGCCTGGGAAAAGAGTGGGGCAGCTGGGGAAGGTGGGTCTCAAGAGAGTGCGCTAACTCTAGAGGAGCTCTGACAGTGTAGCAGAGAGGGGCCAACAGCAGAAGAACAGCAAGAGCTCAAAGTACTCCTGCTGGAGTTGTGCCACCAGCTATGGACAGTGAGGACTCCTACACTAGACACCAGAATCCAGAACCAAGGCAGCTTTCTCCATTGATCAGGGCCTCTGCCAGTTTACTGTCCTGCCATTTGGCCTCTGACATGCCCCAGCCACTACTGCTCATTTAATTTAAAAAGTCCTGAGCCCACTGCCCTGCATTCTGCCACTAGTCATGGACAGTAAGTGAGGGTTCCTGTGCTTGTGTTGTGGGGCTGGGAGACACAATCTGGTGAAATATAGTGAAGAGAAAAGGAGGAAGCAATACAAACAGAAACCCATCCATCTCTCCTCTTACTCCTCTTCATTGTCACCTTGGGGCTATCAGGTAAAACTTGTCCCTTTTTGTTGTCTTTCTGTTTCATTGCTTAGACAAGGAGAAGAACCTGGATTGGGTGTCTGAGTGCCTGGTAGGATAAGGAAGAGGGGAGTGTACAGGGGACAGGGACGAGGTAGGGATAGAGGGAGGGGAGGCCAAAGGCATCCAGGACTGTCCAGTGAAATACACACCACCATTGTAGACCATGTGGTCAACCATAACCTGGGTATGACTGAGGCAGAGTGTCAGGGACAGCCTGACTGTGAGGACATGGGGTAAGGTTTATTGGGGGCGGGCACTACATGCAAAAGGTTTTTTTCCCCAGGACTTTGGGGGATATGACATCAGATGTAATGTAGATTTAGTGCTGTGGTCTGACAGAGAGCAGTGCCTGGAAGCCTCATGAGGAATTTAATCAATATTGGACAATCTCAGTTTAAACTTATTTACTCTTACTTCTGGCTTCTTTGCTTATTCATCCTATGTTCCAGTTTTTTTTTTTTTCCTTCACATTTGTGACCATATTAACCTCTGTGTAATGATTCAGAACACTGTAGGATCCAATAGCAGAATTACACGGTTTAATCATAGTCAGAACAGGAAATGTTTCCATGATTCACACATTAAATGGGCTGTGTGTGTGAAAGAAAGGTAAAAAGTAATGAGTCTAGAGTGCCTGCAGAGTTTTTGCATAAAGAAACAACATTTGTACCAGAGTACAAATTAATCACATTCATCCACAGTCTGGTGTAATTGATGATAGTTTGCATCACATTATGTGTTAACTATTCCCCATTAGCAGTTATCCAGTCCAAGGTCATGAGGAAACTGGAGTACAGGGCAAGGGATGGGCAGGAGTCTACAGACATACACAGGGCAGGGAATGTGGAGAAAGTGTGTGTGTGTGTGTGAGAGAGAGAGAGAAATTGCATATGGATAGAATATGATGTTCAGTATCAGTGTGCCCCTTGATTTTAAGCCGCTACAGATAACTGTGTCTTTTTTTCAGAACGATAATGAGAGCTGGGCCAGAAGATTAATTAGGCAGTGTTTACATTAGAGAAAAGGAGGAAATGGCACAGACAGAAAACTTCCTCTTTCATGCCTTTTGTTGTTTAAATGTTGCTATTTTCTTTTATCTGTTCAAAATACTTTTTATCCAAGAGAATTTTAAATATGTTAAGCGCTTTGTGCCAATGCTCCTTGTTGAAAATGCTACATAAATAAAATTGAGTTGACTTGAATTTATCGACTGATGGATGTGTCACTTGTGGCAGGGTGAGGGGTTCAACACTGTGTCTTGACTGGCTTTAGCATTTATTTTCCTTTTTTGAAGCTGGTGACTCACACTTTCAAGCACAGCATTGTGCATGGTCACCACATATAAAATGCAGACAGGAGAGACGATCAGGGGGTGCTACAGCTCCTGAAGGTACTATATAGCTGACCAGACTGACTGCCATCAGTACCGTATCCTGCCAATAACAGTTAATAGACCGGGATAGATAGTGAGGCATCTTGACAGGGTGTGTCTCCTGAGACCGCAGAAACTCGAAGGAGCTCTGACAGTGAAGCAGAGGGTGTCTGATGACAGAAAAACAGAGATAGCTGGAGGGACTCCCGGTGGATATCTGCCACCATCCATGTACAGAGACGTTTTGCATAGCATTATGTCAACACCAGTAGTGTGATGTCAGTTCACCACTGCAGTAACATGGACTGGATAGCTGGCTAATCACGGACATGTTTTCTGGACCACTGCAGTGGATACTCCTCTGTACAGAAGACGCTGATGCCCAGAATCAAGACAGCTTTGTCTATTGATCAGGGCCTCTGGCAGTTTGCTGTCATGCCCTTTGGCTTCTGGTAGTTTACCGTCCTGCTTTTAGCCTCTGGCAGTTTGCTGTCATGCCCTTTGGCTTCTGGTAGTTTACCGTCCTGCTTTTAGCCTCTGGCAGTTTGCTGTCATGCCCTTTGGCTTCTGGTAGTTTACCGTCCTGCTTTTAGCCTCTGGCAGTTTATTGTCATGCCCTTTGGCCTCTTATATGAGGAGTGAAATTAACAAATATTCAACTTAAATAAAATAATTTTGAATGATATCATTGAATAAATTTGTCAAAAATATATATGCTTGAAAATAACACAGTCCAAGCAAGAAATGCCTTTGAAAAAAATATATCTTTAAATTAATTAGAAGTTGAACATAATTTATTTCAAAATAAAATAATTCCAACTCGGTATTTAGGGTATTAATCATATTGTTTCAAATTATTTCACAAGAGACCCTTATTTATGAATTGTCTTGCAATTCCCTTCGCCACCACTATTATTTGCAGGCATGACCATTCACTGAAATTTCATTCAAGTGTCTGTAAGCAATCTGTCAATCAAATGCAAATGCAGATTCGTGGTGTTTGGAGGAGTGTATGGCCTTAGCAGAAAAATATTGTTTCTGCGAGTGGCCACCAACAACCGCTCGTCTACCTTATTGTAAATATTTGTGAATGCAATTGAAAAGTATGGTATACCATCCCGAGTTCCCACTGATAAAGATGGAGAAAATCAACAAGTGGCTGAGTTCATGCTACAACACTGAGGGCCTGACAGACAGAGTCACATCGCCGGGAGATCTGATCACAATCAGAGGTATTATGCCATTAAATGACACAGCGGCACATACACAAAATAAATTATTAAATGGCAGTGATTGTGAAAGATGGTGTTTCTATACAAGCAGTGGTAGTGTTCTGGTTCTAGTGTCAGTCAGCTAGGTGCAGAATGCAGGTTTTGAAATTCATTACTTAACCATCATGAATAACCCTTTATAAAATGAAGGAAATTATCATTTACATGTCATTATAATGCCACTCCGATGATGACGGCAGGATCGAGAGATGCTGGGTTGATGTTTAGAGGTGTGTCTTGTACGACTCCCTCTTCAATCAAATGGAGGACTTACACCTGTTGAATCCAGACTCTGAAAAGCATTTGTTTGCTTTCCACTTCATTTTCCAGGCAAGAATTCAATAGAGTTTGGAGAGGTCATTTATTAAATGTGACATGATGGACATAACCCAAAACATATTTTGTATTAATGGGCATAACTCTCTTTTCTTTTAGGTTTGTGTTTGCGTGGGATGCTCACCCCCTGTCCTCTGCAGGAGGGAGATGTCCTGAACAGTTATGGCTGTCACAGCCATATGTAACAACTGAATCTATACAGGTGAACCTATTTATGATCCTCTAAAGCCTATGACCCACTTGACTGTATTACAAATAGTTCCGCATTTCCACCCTTTGCCATTAAATCTTCAAGCAAGGTAAAAAGGCCACAGCCCAACATAATTTCCCTTCCTATATGTCTGATATTCAAACTAATCTAGTCTGAATGAAATTGTCAGATGTTGGACAGCAGACAAAATACCAAACTTTGGTGGGCTGTACTCCCCCTGCATTACGTTTAGACACCCATGCTGTATTACTGCTACATATCGTGCTAAAGCAGGCTTGAAGCTCAACATTAAAAAGACTAAGATCATGGCATCCGGACCCATCACGTCTTGGCAAATAGAGGGGGAAGAAGTGGAAGTAGTGTTAGATTTTATTTTCCTGGGTTCAAAAACCACTGCAGACGGAGACTGCAGCCATGAAACAAACAAACAAAGTTGCTTATCAACACCCACTCCTGTTGCTACATCACCTTAAGAGCCAAAACGTATGTTAGTTTCACACATTCAACTTCTTTTCACCAACAACACTTTGGACAATTATTTTAAAATACAGGTTAGTTCATATATGTTACAATTATTGTTAAATCAATGTTTAAAGCATGTTAACCTGTACATACGAAAGCATAAATCACTCATGTATAACCTCATTACCTGTGATCTAACTTCACTCATGTCCAAGTCCTTCTGAAGTGGCCTAATATATATTACTGACTGCCCCACAAACACTTCATTTCTCAAGTAATAGCCTTTCTCTGGACATTTAAGTAGCTGCAGTTGTTTAATGTTGTCACCCACTGACCTCAAAAGGTCAAACCCGCCAGCATCCCTCAACTTGCGGACCTGTGTCAGTATAACATTTTCAAAATATTCAGAATCTACATCCCTATCGGAGAAGACAAAGGGACAGTTTTTAGTGACAAATACTTTTCCTCCCTCAAATATGAGAATAGTAAAATGATAACCTTTAAACACAATTCGGGCAGCTCCTAATCCTGCAGTTACCAACTGAGCCTTCTCACTGGCTGACGGAACAGAATTAGAGTCAACTGCACCCAGACAAACAAACGTGTGGACCCACAGAATCTCAGGCTTTCTTGAATGGAGCCTGGGTCTCCCTCTGGTCACTGGAGGGTAGGGCCGAAAAATCCTGCTGATCTCCTGAGAGATTGCTAAAATTTAACAATGTCAAGTTTTAGAACTTAAGGTGCCTCTGCTCTGAAATACATTCTGCTCATGATTGTAGTGACTGTTTAATTGTCTAATATGGTCTATGTGAAATATTAGCACTAAGATCATTAACTGAGAGTGATTTCTGATACATGTTCACTGCACAGTCTGCTTTTTTAATGGGCCCAGATTAGTTAAGTGATGATCATTTTAAAGAATTGAAATTGTTTATGGAAGATTTACAAATCACAAGAATAAGAAGAACTTCATAGCTCTCAATATAAAGGATAAGATAATTATTATACTCAGGCCAAGCTCAGCTGATGGCTGACGCATGTCCAGCTCATTACTATAACTTTGGGCTGACTCTGACAGGAGAGTATGCTACAACAGAACTTACCAAATGTAGGTTTAGTCTGGCTGCGATGGTGGATGGAGACATCACATGTGTGCCGCTTAATGTTAGATTTAATGGGCAGAGAAGATAAATATCGGCGAGGATTTCATCAGCTCTTCTTGGTGAGCGGTAGTGGCGAATGGAATTACAAGGCAATTCATAAATAAGGGTCTCAGTCCAATCATATTGCTTGAACTTATTTAATATAAGTTAAATAACGAGTTGGAATTATTTAATTTGAAACAAGTTACGTTCAACTTCTAATTTAAAGATATATATTTTTTCAAAGGTTTTTTTTGTTTGGATTGTGTTTTTTTCAAGCATTTACTTTTTATTGATAAATTTATTCAATGATAAATATCATTCAAAATTATTTTATTTAAGTTGAATATTTGTTCATTTCACCCCTCATTCTCTTCCATACCCCTGCAACCATTCAGCATTTAAATGAAGACATTCTGAGCCCACTGCCCTGAGTTCTGTCACCAGCCATGAAGAGTGAGGGTTGCTCTGCCAGTAATGTGGGACGGGAAGATACAATCTGGTGAAATATAAGGAGAAAACGAGGAAGTGATAGAAACCTCCTTTTTATGTGTTCTGTTATTTTATTGTTTTCCATTTCCTTTCATCTGTTAATGATTGTAAGTTAATCTTGATATTTTTTACATTATGTGACACTGTGGGATGCAATTTACTTATATAATATTAATTGTAGATACCCATGATCTCCAGTAAAGTGGATGGATGGATTGAAAAAATTTGAGATTCACATAAAGAATGTGAGGGGAAAATGTGTTTTTCTCAACTGTGTCAGAGTCTGAAACTTGATACTATATACTGTATCTAGGCTGGTTTTTGTGTTTTTTCCCCTTCTTTCAAGCTTTTTTCCCACACTTCCAGACATAGCACTGTTCATTACTAGCAATACGCAGTCAGATGGCCTGCAAAACCAAAGAGAGGAGTGAATGCAGGCTTTGGTTAAACTGATGCAGCCCAAGATTGTTTTATGCTAATGTAACAGACTATTTATAAACTGTGAGTCCATGTCGTATTGTCACCTCTCTGCCACACACATGTGACGTGCACACTGATGATCTTTAGCTGAGACTTTTTTCAGGTAAATATATTTACAATATAATAGACTAACCCCGTACTACTCGACAAGATTAGGCAGATCACATTCAGCACTCTACTGATACCGAGCTCAGCTGACCTTGTTTTCTGAGGCCTGGCGTTTCTTGTACTTGATGTCCAGTATCTCCTGGAAGAGTCCTGACAACAGAAGATTGCTACGATGATCAATGGTAATAAATGAACCCATTTAGGAGCATGTTTTTAACTGTTTGTGAAACCCCAGGAACTGTCTAATGCCGACTGCTGCCAAAAGTAATGAGCTGAATTAAAATCATTTAAGAAATTCTTCCAGTTTGCTTTGTGGCTTCAGCTGAGACAGGTAATAAGGGGCCATTTATTAGGTTATTAAAACATTGGCTACATTGTGGCTGATATCAATATAAAAATATTCTGAAATATTATTTAACAGTTCATACAAAGGTGTGCAATGCAAAACAACAAAACCTTCTAAATATCAATTGTCACGATGGAGAAAGACTTGATAATATGCCAATTATGGTGATTTTTGTTACATTTATTACATAAAGGACTTGCATATATTCCAAGAACATGCTTGACACATTTTAAAACACTTGACATCAAATAACACGTGAAAGATACAGCAATAGTTGAGAAACTGAAACAAACTGCATGTTTACGTGTCTGTCTGTGTATGTGTGTGTATGTGTGTGTATGTGTGTGTCTTCTTCCTTCCCTCTTTGCCATTCCCCCTCTTTAACACACCGAGACATTTAGAAAGAGAACAGAGCCATTTTTATTACAGACGAACAGAAATAGAGACAGCTAAAGGCCACAATCAACACTCCAAACATGACTTGTCTCCTCTTCCTCCTCTTCATCATCACCTTGGAGTTACCAGGTAAAACTTTCTCCTTTGTAAAATTCCATTGTAATCAGTCAAAAAAATAATTTATTCTAGTGATTGTTTTTCATGTGAAAATTACACAAATGATACTGTGGCAGTTTAAAACTTTTGTTATATAGTGTGATTTAAACTCACGTTCAGCATTGCTCCATTATCACTGACAGAGCGTCATGTGTATGATACTGTAGGTAAGACACAGCAGAATCCAGCCTGTGTACATGTAGACTGAACAACATCTGCTGGTGTCTTGTTTTATTAATAACTAACATGTTATTCATATCATACAGTATAAGTACATCTTAATGTTGTGAAAGATTTACTTTTTATGTGAAACATTTACTTTACATTTTCATAGTAGGTGAGAGCAAAGTGAAGTAAAAAAGGCAAAGATGACATCATCTTGTAAGGAAATTGCTCTGACATCCAATTGCAGATCTTAAAAAAATCCATGAAAAATAAATAACTACTTATTTTTCTTGAAGCTGTCACCCCTGTTGGAGATTTCAGCCTTCACACATTTGAGAAATTAAAAACACAGATAGGAGGATCCATTGTCATCCCGTGTTTCTATGGTCAGAAACATAAAAGCCTTCTGAAATACTGGTGTAAAGAAGACAGTAAGAAACCCTGCATCACAGTGAAACAGAGTGACTCCTCACAGGGCATGAACAAGGTGACCATCACTGATGACCCTGATAACTTGGTCTTCTTGGTGACCATGAAGAACCTGCAGCAGTCAGATAGTGGAAATTATAGGTGTGCTGTGAGAGCAGGTCAAAGAAGAACCGTGTATATGTCTAACAAGCTGTACCTCTTCTTTCCAGCAGGTATGTTGTTTGACACCTTCATTCATAGCACAGTCATAAACAGATATAATGAGCATAAGAAACAGTATTTTAAAAATTCAGGTGTTAATGTATAATGTATGATCACATAATCACATAATCACATAATGCTGTAAAAGCACCCCATCAGGACTTGAGCAGACTGTTGATTCAGGGCTTCTGTGTTGTATGTTGAATAATGCGAGAGTCTGAACTCCACTGGATCCGTCTGTCTCAGGCTGAACTATAACTGCAAGGATGTGATATTTCCAATGACAAATTTATGACTGACTAGTTGTTTTTTTCTTCCAGCTACTGTAAGAACTTCTACACTGAAGACATTCATTTACTTACAAGGAAAAACAGGAGGATCTGTCACTATCCCATGTTTCTATAGTCAGGAACATAAAGACCGTGTGAAATACTGGTGTAAAGAGAATAACAACCCGTCCTGCACTAAAGTGATCCTGACTATGAATATGGTGACCATCACTGATGACCCTGACAACTTAGTCTTCCTGGTGACCATGAGGAACCTGCAGCAGTTGGATTCTGATTATTATTGGTGTGCTGTGGATGGAGGTCAGGGGGAAACTGTGGATCACTCTGACAAACTGCTCTTCTTGGTTACTACAAGTAAGCAAGTTTGATATTTTAATTACTATTACTTTCATTTCACCCTTGTTTAACTTCATTGGCACTAATACTCAGTGGTACAAAATCAATTATCTTGAATCAAATTCACACTACTACACATTCCTCCAATGTTCCTGGCCTCTGGTTAAAAGCATATTCCTACCTCTGTATGAAAGAGAGGCCTTTTAATCCTTAATGATCAGGACATTTCCTTTCACTTGGTTGAACCTCTGATTTTACAGCCATAGGATATCACAGGATCTGACCACTCAGTCTCTATTAATGTGTCTCTTTAATGATCCATCACTCGTGAATTTTGTCCCCTCAGATGTTCAGAGTGTGAGGACTGAGAGCTGGGTATCTGCAGAGAGAGGAGGATCTGTCACCATCCCATGTTACTATGATCAGACATATAAATACCATGTCAAGTACTGGTGTAGAGGATATGAATGGAATTCCTGCTCCAGGATAGCACAGTCTGACAGGGTAGAGGTTGGAGGGAAAGTGTCCATCACTGATGACCGTGACCAAGTGGTCTTTAACGTGACCATGAGGGACCTGCAGGAGGAGGATTCTGACTATTACTGGTGTGCTGTGAGAAGATATGGAGCACCAGATGATCGTGCATTTCTGCCCCTGATCGTCCGGGAAGGTAGGATGTTCTTGAACGTGTTCCTATTTGACGCTGAGTCACATGCAGGTTGTGTTTCACTGTATCTGCTGTGTTCATGTCTCTGGTCCTCCTATGGACACTTTATTCAGGTTTTAAGGCCGTCACACTAAAGGATATATCAAACTGAATACTGGTTTAAAGGATTGCAGTGAGTGGCTACAATACAATACAATTCATATTAGGTTTTTTTGTTTAATTGTAAATTTTACTGTAAATGGTAGATGAGGTCAGGACCAACAGCAGACTGTATTGAATCAGACTCTGGGTGTTTAACATGCATCACTTCACTGTGTGTTTGTTTCTGTCTTTACATTTGCTGATTGTGCCACATTCTAAATGTTCGTTAACACTGAACTAATTTGTGTCTTTTACCTGATCCTTAACAGTAATTTCTGTCTTAACTACACAAAATGTAGATTACCTTCACCAATAACTCCTCCTATAATACTGAAAAGTATTTTTTTCTTCTCCGGTTACCTTAACAGCTGACTCAACCCGACAGAACTCTACAGAGACTAAAACAAGGTTATACATTTTTTATGTCCTATGTCTTTGAAAAATTATATTTCACTATCCCGCATTTAGTTTCTTATTTCAGTTTTTCTGAGCTCTTTTGAGTCCTCTTCTAAAAGAAAAGTCAGTGGCATCAGATTTCTGGTCTTTACTGTCACGCTGTTCCTTTTCAGTTCCGATAAATGATTTCCGTGACACGTCTGTTCACATGATGCTGAGATGGACACCATAACCTTAGATGTTAAAGAGCTTCACTTTACAGAGGGAATCACATTAGCAGATTGTCAGGAACTGATGTTAGAGTCCCTGCTTGTACTCCATTGCTTTGTGTCAGGAAGTATGTTGTGCAGAAGACTGATTCTAATGTGACAAAGCTGTTTATTTTCCACTTGAGTTCATTCTGTAGACCTGTAATATATGTGTAGTATATATTATCATAGTGTTTTGCTTCAGTGTTATGTGTATAGACAGTTATAAGAACGCAAATGGTTGTGGAGATTGCTGGATAAATTGAAATCCATCCAGTTTAAATTGTTCTTTCCCCAGTACCTCCATACTTCTGGTCTCTCTGGTGATAGTATTACTGCTGTTGCTGGGTGTTGTCATGGCTACCTTGATTTTGAAGAAAAGATACAGTAAGAATGGCCCATTAATAAACTTCAGTGAAACCCAATGACTGCATCTGGAAATTAAGTATCAGTGAGATCAGTTTTGCCTTTTTTACCATGGCTTCTCTTCTGAGGGACATCAGAGGGCAGAAACAGGACGAAAGAAAAGGCAGCTGCTCTCACTGTGAGTGAATCTTTGGTGGTCTTCCTTATGCGTGTTGTGTGTGAATGTATATGTGACAGAGAGAAGGACACAGTGAAGTTCAGCAGTGAATTTTCCACCTCTGTCTGGTCCTCAGAGCTAAACAATACAAACCTATAGTAATAACTTGCTATCAGACAATTTTAGCCCTCCCACGGCACACCATGAGCTTAATATTACAGGAATGCTTATCTCACATTAATGTCTGCGTCTCTTTTCTGGAAATGGTGTTTTAAATATCATGTAGTTTGATTATATGCAATCATCTTTATTTGTATTGGTAGTGCCTGGACAATTGGTTATTAAATAGAATGAATGTGTCATAAATTAGCTACCAGCATAAAAAGAGGTGATAAGTGCAACCACTGGAGAATGAAAGAGAATTAAACTGCATAAACAAATAGTCAGGCCTCATAGTGAGGCTGCTGCCATTGCAACACTGCCACCGTGTGGTAAAATTCTGGTCGGTGCAGCAAAGCAGCAAAGACCACAGAATTGAATTACTGCAATTTTCCCTTGCGCTTTATCACTGGGCATATAACCAGGTGTTTGCCTTGGTGAACCTTTGGGGAATTTCTTTTCTTTCTGGTTATTCAAATGTTTCAAGAACATCCCACACAGTACAGTGTCCAGTCAGAATAAATTCTGTTACATTTGTGTCTGGATATGAATATGTGAATATATACATATATAATAGGCAAACAAATATGAGATTCTCTTCACAAACTTATTTTGAACATAGTTTTACTGTTTCTTGGTTATTTACAGTGTTTTTTGTTGTTATCACAGCATAATTGTAGCAGTAGTACATGACTACATACATTTACAATTTGTCTGCTATAATAACAAATTATAACAGCAATCATACACAATTACAGTAATTGTGAGCAATCTGTTATTTACAGTGTTTGCCCTCTGTAACTATACAATGTAACAGTAATGTACATGATTAAAGTATCCATTTACAGTACGTATTTCTTCTCCAGCCCTCTGTAGACCCTGAGGATGAAGTGACTTATACCACAGTGATTTCAAAGAGCAGAGAGGTTTGGCTCTATCCTTTATATAAGTTAGGTTACTGAAAAACATGGTCAATGCCCAGCGAATTGAACACACAATGAGCACCATCATTCCAGAAGGAATTTTTCCAACACATCATGAACAGATTTCTATTAAAAGAAAATATAGTTAGAACCCTGAGAAATCAACATTCATTAAGACCCATCATTCCGACAAGGATATTTTTAATATATCATATATATCCTTGAATTGCATAACAACTGTTTAAAATTAATATCCTGGCCTTTTATATAGGTTTATGTAACCTGATAACCGACTGTTAAATCTTATATCACCTGGTAACACTTTGCTGTTCTCCCTTAGACTTCAGAAAACAACAGTAAGAGGATCACAGAGAAGAAAACGGTAATTCAGTGTCATTTCTGAGGCCTTGCGCTGTTCCTGTCTTTAGCCAGTACAAATGTATGTTCCGATATCACGTGTGATACGCTCGTGTACATTTTTGGTGCAATAATGTACGTAGATGCACAGTCGTGCGCCATGCTAATAGCCCTGATTATAAGTCATAGGTCTGATAACATGTAAGACAAGTGTCCTAAGCTTTCAAAAAACATTACGTGGATTCGTTTTGCAAACGTGCTGTGGCATCACTCATTTGATCTGAAGTACCACCCACATAACTCCAACTCCAAAGTTCTAATTGTCCTCTTCTAGCTAATCACTCAATCTTCTGTTTACTTCCTCAGGCTGCAGCAGACCCATACGAGGTCATCTACAGCACTGTGGTTAGGGATTAGAAAGAGGCAGGATGGACTGAAATGATGATGTTGATGTTCACTGATGTACTGAAAGAGACCATGAGCTGTTTTCTGTTGTAGTTTACATTGTTTTATTTTTTAAAACATTGAAAGATTATCTTGTACATCTCACATTGTTAGACTCTGATGTGTTTTGGGGACCTTGGTTATGAAGCATCTTGGAGTAACAAAGAAATACCCTGATGCTTGGAGCACTGCAGTCAGGACATCATAGGTACAACGCATCTTTGGGCAGTATGAGAAAACCAGAACCCCTGGATGAACTCCACATAAAGACAGAGAGAACACACAAACTTCACAAATACACAGAGAGGGGGTTGAAGCCAGACTGTTTCTTTGAGATTAAAGAAAAACGACTGTCAATTTAATTTGTGCAACATATCTGTAGGTTTGCATTCACGCTAAAGATGACAACATATTGTCTAATAAACAGAAATGAAAAAATCCTCAAAGGCTATTCATAATGTTGACGTTAGAAATGTGGAATTTGTTTTTTAAGGGGATTCTACACTTTAATGATAATGCGATCAGGCAGTGTATTGTGTGTTTCATGTGCATATCAATTATCTCCTATCTCTAACTGCTAATTGGTAATGTTACTTCACACCCAAAATCTTGGACATGTGAGTGGCCTGATTTTCAGCAAGAAGCTACTTTAGTCTCAAATTATAATTTACAAATTGCCAAAGAATGTTAGATACTGGTAGCAAATCAATATTTTCGACGAGACATTTTACTTTACGTTTTGATTTTATTTCAAAGAAGCTGACACAGATTCCAAAGGCGTTTCAGATGTTCGCGCAGCCTGAAGTGTGGAGATGTCCTTTAAAACTGCCACCTCCAGAAAACCAAAAATGAAAGATTACATCTGTAACATTTGGTGAACCTGGAACCTTCACTGCCCAAACTGGAAACTGACGAATGGCTCCTAATAATTGCATTAAACCATCTGTGGAGGAAGAGACATAAAAATGAGAGTTTAATAGTACTTGGTGTAAAGGCATAAGCAATCTGACTGACGATATACGTCAGTATCACTTGTCAATACTTATGCTAAAACCGACCAACAATAACAGGTATCTCCGTGGACTGTAATGACTTGGACAGGTGTCTGCAATTAACAGCTTGCACCTAACGACCAGGTGAAATCCTATAAGAGCATAACAGTTATACGGCACTAGTCAGATTATCCCTGTGGCAAATTTATGGCGATAATGACCACATACTTAATCTTTCAGAATAAACTCACCTTATACAAAAGAAGGGGGTGTGCAGGCATTTGGAGAAAAGGCGATCGCTGTTAGCCGACAAAGTTTATAACCACCAGATGGAGAACTGTGTGTGCGAATAGGAAGTCAGCAAAAGCCCTTTCAGGGGAGATGGACAGGAATTCCCCTTTGTTCTGCGGGTTGATCTGAATACGCAGGCACACTGGGAGACAGAGAGATCGATACTCCTGTCAGCTCAAATCTCTCATGATGTGCACCATATGAACGTTATTCATAAATTACTGGTTGGAAGTTACACATGCACAGTGGTCTGCCGGAAGAAATACTGTTCTATGTAGGCTATTTTATACACACTTGCGAAAATAAAATACTTAGCTGCATTGGCAGTATTATATAATCATTGACGATACGTATATTCCTTATATATTCCGCGTTTTCCTCTTTCGTTGTACGAAGAGACCCTGATAATGCAGGAAAGCCAAGCGAGCAGGGCCATACGGACGGTTGTCGTGCATAATTAATAATAAACGGAAATTAAACAACAGTTGAGTGGGGATGAAAACTAAACGGCATAAAATTGTTATAAAAGTCTTAAGACCGATAAATAAGCATTCAAGTAGCATTCTACCTCCGAGAATAAAGGCACCGACACAGGATATAAAGCCGGAGAGAAAGCTGTTGAAGGGGAAGGTGCCTACGAGCAAGCAGTAGAGGAACTGCAGCACCCCGGTTAGTAGAATATACAGCAGGTAGGCGTCCACTATTTTCAGCTTTTTCGGGGTGCTGGTGGCGTATTCGTCCAGAAAACGGGATATGACACAAACCACGGAACCGGACATCGCTCCCGGGGGGGGACTGACTTAGCTTGGCCGTATAGATCTGCGCTTTACAGCAGAGCTGAGCCTGGATAATAGAACACTGTGCAAAAAAAAGAACCCGGAAGTGTACTTGTGTACTCCCAGTGCACAGTTGATCCGGAAAAAATACACACCTACATCGTTGATTTATTTTAACACATAATGCAGAATCATTTGAGCGTTGTAATGCGCTCCTCTACTTAAAGTACTGCTGCAGACCGACGTGTTTTCTTATAATAATTTGTCAGCATTAATAGTGAGAAAATGCTGGAGACCTGAGGGTGCATATTAAGAATATCTCTGTAATACGCATAATAGTGACGTACTTAGGCTATGCTGACCTTTCCATACGCAGTAGCTTTTCTATCCGGGTTTCGGTACGGGATGATGGTGAACCCGGCTGGTTATAAAACAACAGCAGTCTGTGTCACTCGTATAATCCCGGCATGGACGACTGTAACCCGCAACAGTATATGATCTGATGACACATGTCGCGTATTAATGTTGTTTCAGCTTGCAGGAGACCATGACAGTTTTTGACCTGCTGTTTTCTATGCGTTGCGATGCAAGACGGTGCTGACGCGGAGTAAGTGTTCCACTTCTTAGTATGACATAGAAAATCAATAAATATGTCTCCCATCCATTATAGTTTCAATTAACTTAATGTAGGGAATT
Source organism: Gymnarchus niloticus (assembly GCA_009936485.2). Classification (NCBI taxonomy): domain Eukaryota; kingdom Metazoa; phylum Chordata; class Actinopteri; order Osteoglossiformes; family Gymnarchidae; genus Gymnarchus; species Gymnarchus niloticus. The sequence continues at coordinate 266 of JAACJT020000908.1, read as the reverse complement.
TGTATCCTACACTGTAAATAAGTGTTTCAAAAGTAGTTAATTTTACACAAACCATATATTTTTGCCATCAGACCACAGGCGGCGCTGTTTAACAGTTTACCCATTTTAGTGCTGGAAAATTCTTGACCAACATTTTTGTTGGCGCGTAAACAGAAACTCCCCGTGCAGCGGCGACAAACATTAACGATTTAACTATGGAAAGAAAGTGGCGAAATATATACAGGTTTTATACCGAGGCATATACTGACGAAGGGAAATAAACATAT
>JAACJT020000907.1:0-17274 GCA_009936485.2 Gymnarchus niloticus | reverse complement strand
TACCTGTCTGTCACAAATCACTCCTGACACTCTTCTCCACCCACTCCACCCTGCCTGTACTCTCTTCTTCACCTCTTCAACTCTACTCCCCACATCCTCACCATTCTGCCATCCTCCCTCTCGTTCACACACATGTACTTCTCTGCCACTCCAGACTTCCTCATACAATAGAATCACACATTTGTGAGTTGTATTACCCCACCCGAATATCATTAAACCTAAAAATATGCTGTGTATTTGTTCGCCCAGAAGCAAAGGACCAACATCTCACCAGAGCCATTCTTTTCCATGCATGGTATTTGACTTTGCAAGGCTCTTTAATTGGCAGGTACAAAATTTGGTCTTTGTCCAGATTCACTCCCCCAACAGGCATGACGATCAAGAAGAGAATTTGCTCTGCTGCCCCTTCACAATATTTACCATTGAGAAACTCGGGCGATGGTTCCAGTGTCCACGGCAAGGACAAGACTTTATAGTATTGCACAAAAAAGGATGCAGACAAACTGATCTCAGCAAAAATTTTAATTAGTGCTAATAGAACTGACGTTACCGAATCGTGACTTTTAAACTGATTTACATAGCTATACAAAGATATCGGCGCATTAAATTTCTTTCTGATGCGTTGCCTAGAGCCAGAGAAATGGTCCCCGCCGGGACACTTTGATGTTACGCAGTTTCAATACATTAAAATTGAAATATGGAGCGGATGAAGATGAGAAATGGTACACTAGGAAAAGAATTTTATTTATGGGCCTCTCTCCACGGACTGCGTGAGGAAGACGACCGAGTTTCCTCCTGCATGACGTCATCCGACCGCGGTGTGGGTGAAGCGCCTGGAAGAGCTGCTTCTACACAAGGTTACGCGCTTTAAATGAATAAAGATCTAATACAATGGGGATTAAGGAAAACCATCAGCTTTATAAATATGACCATCCGACTTCATCTACTGCGGACTGGTTTGGTTATAGTCCGACACTGTTTCAAAGGCTTGACTGGTGCCGGTGTGTCATCAAGGAATGAGGGGCATCAGACTGCCGTCATATCTGAAAACGTCCACGGAAAACCTGCTGAAAGACGACCAAAGGATGAAATCAAACATTTTGTCAGACGTATAAAGAACAGTAAATTGAATGAACACGGACACGCCGCCCAACAACTTGCGTTCTGCTGTATCACTTAGAATCAATGAAATGTCATCAAAATGGGTTAGTGTTTCCTTTATATGGATCTGTTCAAGCGAAAGAAGCTTGAATCGATATTTACCGAGGTACAGCCAACGACGTTCATTTGCCAGCTTTGGAAATACACTTGATATACATGTACAATTTGATGTCAGCAGTACTGAATCAAGGACGTGCGTTCAGTGTGGGTCTGCACATGAGTTCTGGTTCTGGATGCCGGTACAAGATGCCCCTGCAACTCGAGTTTATTTGAATTTTAGACGCTGTATAATAAATGTAACCTTAAATGTGGGGAGTCTTCCTTACTCCATACTGTCCACTAAAAACAGGAGTGTCTCGGTGGCCGCAACGCGACGCCGACTCCCTTCGAGTCCCCTACACTAAAATATGAGCATCTGATGTCTACCTTCAGCTGAAGGGAGCCTGAGAGAAGAGCTGAGAACCCATTACATCATGCTGCTCCCTCCCCGCAGTCCGCCTGTCAATGCATTAGTCTGACAGCTGGATTTCCTCCCCGTTTAATAATCATGTAAGCGCGCTTTCATCCACGCAGAACTCCCCACTCCACTCCTACATCTGCGGGAAGTTTCATTTGGAGGGCTAAAAGAAGACCTTATTCATCCGGCAACGGGTGACAGACTTACGGAAGGCAGATGTCATGGCGTTCATACTCACCGTGCGCGTCCGTGTCCGTGTCCGTGTCCGCGGCTCCTTCAGTCGCACATCAACGAGCGCCGCTTAATGCAGTCACACAAACGTGAAACTGGAGTGAACACCGTGCTTTAAATCCACAGCTGGCGTTAGAAAGGAAAGAGAAACTTCTGGACATCCGACTTACCAGTGACATTTCATCTTCCAGGAGTAAGCACTGGTGTAAAGATGGCATGGTACACTTTCGGCTTTAGGAAGCGCAGCCCCAGTACAGACCATCGTTTCCACAGATGGAGGGGAGCTGGATCTTAAAGTTGCAGATGTGCGCTTTTGAAATCTGACATTCTTGGCGTGTTGTTACCTGAACGGTGTGATCACACACATTCATGAATATCACACGGCGTAGAACGTTCGAGAATGGGAATAAAGCCATGCACCAAGATGTAGTCAGAATGACAGGGCGAGATGCAGGGTATCACTGCAATAATGTGAAGAAATTACTAGGGACCCAGTCAGCAGCTTAATAGGATCTCCTTCAGAGACTTTTCCGTCCTTTAATCCGTCGATAAATGCATTTATTCCGTCGTATACATATGACAGTCTTCATTTTGTATAATCACTTATATAGAAGTGTGACAGTCTTTTTTGAACTACTGCACTCACCTCTTCCATTTACACCAGTGGTTTCTGCCAAGCTAGAAAAAGCGCGTTTACCTTGCTCAATTGCGTCTGCATTTCTCCAAGATAACGCTTAATTGTAACATGCAGTGACTAGAAAGCGTAAAGTATTAGAACGATATTCCTGGTAAAACACCTTAAACGTCAGGTAATTGTTGACGTGCTGATTGCCGATGCGCCCAAGATGAGTAACCGTTATAATGAGACGATGGATAGCGTTCTGACCAACAGCCTTCCAAGGCTGGGAGTTTATATCCCATGCACGACTTTGTATGTTGCTAGTTCGCATGGTCTCCCCGTGATGAGTGAGTTTTGCCAGTCCAAAGACACATCTTCGGATGAACTGGCGTCTTCAAATTGCCCTCGGTGGCTATTTGCCCTGTAATGAACTAGCGTCCTATTCAGGGTGTACCAGCGCCTCACTCCCACTCCCTGTAAAGGGTTCAATATTACTTTGGGACAGGGGAAGGACTGGAAGATTTCAATTTATTTGTTAAGCCACAGAATAGACCTATTGCTAAATTTTGAATGTTTTAATCAAATGTCCAACTGTATTGACGGATAGATACAGCGGACAAATTACAGTTATGTCATTTCTTTGGGCAAATTGGACAGATGTCAACTCTGAGATTGATAACTACATTATATGGGTAAAATTATGTGGCTACCCCTATAAATGCAGCTATGCAATCTCCAGCATTAAACACTGGCATTGGAATGGGTCATGCTGAAGATGTTTGAGACTTTCATCATGACACAATCACTGAATGCCACCTTTCCATCAAGTCAGTTTGTCAGTCTTCTGCCCTGGTCACTGCAAGTGAAGCGACTATGAAATAGATATGTTGAAGAAGCATGAGTTCAGCTGTGAAGTGGTAGGCACCACAAACAAAAAGGGACCTGATTGCCTAACATCAGTACCCAACCTCACTAATGCTTTTGCAAATCAACAAATCCCGCCAACAATATTCCATCTATTGGAAAGCCTTTCCAGAAGAACAGAGGCTTTACAGCAGCAAAGGGAGGACCAGTTTCCTATTTACACCCTCAGTTTCAGAATGAAATGTAGCTCATACACATTACCACATATTTTCAGACAAGTAGTGTGTCATGGTAGTAAAGATAATTATAATGATGATAATCTTTAAGATTTGTACATATGAGGTGTGTTAACCATTGATAGGCTTCAGGATTTAACCATGACACTGGAATACTTAGTCACACTCGTATGTGTGTGCCACTCAGGTTTCTGAAGGAGCCCACCTGGTCAGAGACTGGAGACCACTACGCGTTGAAGCTCTTTCGAGATCATCTGTTTCACCAGGTGAAAGAGGAACTCATGGATTAACCTATGTCATATAGTTTCCTGTTTGAATAGGGTGAAGTCTCCGATTGGAATAAATATCTTTGTGTATTTTATGCTGGTCCACTTTTAGTATTTATTCCTCAGTTGTATTTGGCTGTGCTGCAGCAGTTCTTTTCTGTGTCTATATGTTTGCATACATGCCCATTTCTGTATGCCTGCAACAGCTAGATGCTGGGGTCCCTGAGAAGATCAGCGTGGATTCGCGGGATGAGAAGAGCATCCTGGTGGTGACCTACTCTAACCTGAAGCGTTGTTTCAACGGTACCTTTCAGGAGCTGATCGGCATGGCCAGCGGTCAACTGTAGCCTCGCTGTGGCCTCTGTCTTTGCGGCCATGGGAAATTGTGTAAGTTTAAGATTCCCAAGGAAATCAGACCACTCTGCCCTACAGCTTTATGAGATGAGACAGAGGTACAGATGTCCCCTTCTGGAGGTATCAGTCTGAGCCTGATCATCTGATAACATACTAGTGGAGCTGCAGTGCTGTTTTTTATAACGTAAAATCAGGGAACAAAGCCATATGGGCCAGTTTTCCAGCTTTTTGCTTTTATTCTTTTTGGCTAACGTACAATTGTTTGATGTCTGTGGCTGATGGATATCGATTGAATCTGGCACAGTTTAACCATATTGTAAGAGGCTAAGAGAGTTCATCCTGAGGGGGATCGAGGTTTTGAATTGGCTGTCCCACACATGAAAATAGTAGTAGATGGGTAAAAGAATGACGCTTTCTGTCCAGCCTCTTCCTCATCTCCCTCTCCTGCCTTGTTCTAACTAAATAAATTAATAATATATAAAAAACCAGCTCAGCACAACCAACACAAAATACTCTGGGATGTGACTGCTGTAGGAGTAAATTACTAAAGTCTGAAAATATTGGTTTTCCCGATTATGGTAATAATTACATGTGTTGTTGTTGTACCTGTTAAAAAGGTGGACAATCTTATGTAAGGTTTTCCTATTGATATTGCAGAATAGTTGCATTTCTTTGTTAAAACAATGAAGTTTCCATGCATATCAGTTGTCTCCTGTATTTTGAATGTTTCTCATACATTTACAAAGAATAAGGTAGCTTGTCTGATAGATCTTTACTGATCCTCATGGAAGGGAAATTTTCTTAGTCCAGTATTAAGGGTATACAGAGGGGAGATATGAGATATTTTAAAAAAACAAAAAAAAAAAAACAGAAAAATAAGAAACAGAATGTCTACTCGGCCTGAAGACTCACAAATTGTAGTATATATAGGATTTACAGGAGTACAACCTATAGGATAAATACAACCGTGTAGAACAGAAAGATGTGAAAACAGCCATTAAGTGAATTGGTATAAGGTGTGAATTTTGGGCAGTGTAAATTACAGTGCAGTGCACACTGGCAATATGTTAAGGAGGCAGCATTAATGTAAACAGCAGTCAATGTCCAAGATGGAATACAGCTTGGGCCAGTGGATACATCAACTTGCTACTTGCTGACTGGTGTCAGAACCTTTGGAGAAGGTGTAATTGACTAACCAAGCTGTGGTGGGTACAAAAGAGCATCTGAAGCCCTTGGTTTTACACCCTAGGGAGATGAGCCCATGGCTGAACTAACTGCTGAAACAAGCAACATATTGAAGTGGGTTATGTGTTCTACAGTGCTGTTGGCTTGGAGTCCAGCGGCTTCTTCATATATAGACTACTGCTCCACTTTTTAATCTTAGTGCTGACGTGCATGAAGTATTTTCTAAAACTAGACAATTACAAACTACTACTGAAGAATGCTTTTAGTATTTACAAAACATACAGACAATACATACGTATCATACAGCTGGTAGCAATTAAATTACAGTTTGAAAAGAGTGAAAAACCCATAATCACAAATAATCATTGGCTACCCACCACTCATTCACCCTTCTACCTTAACTTAAATTTTCATAAAGAAATATTCCACATCCTAAGAGCAGCAAATTTACAATCACTATCATATCCACATGCCCAAAGTGAAACTGTGTTTACCTTCTACTGTTAAAAAAAAAAAAATCAGTAAGAAATTATCCTGCTCCTGCATCAAAACACCCTGCAGAGCAGCAATAGTGTGGACTAATAAAAGAATAAAACACAGAAAAATGCATAATGTATACTAATGATTAAAAAGCACTAATGATTCCCAACAGGACTATGCTTGAATCGTACCTCTGGAAATAAATGTAAGATGAAGTGCATTTCATCCATGCATTTAAATGCTGTTGGTGCCCTGATGAAAAAGCTTGTCCAAATAATTTACCCATTAATGAACACCAACAAAGAAACTACACTGATTCTGACTGGTAGTCGGAAGACTCAAATCCCAGCCTCCACACACACAGAAGAAACACCATACCCACCGTGCCACTTTGTCATTGCTGAGTCCTAGAAGAAAAAGCTTCCACAAGTAAATTACCTATTAATATACACCAATAAAAAAATTAAGCCAAATTTGGGCCAGTAGTTGGCAGACTGAAACCCCAGCCCCCACACACACTAAATCATCACCTTATGCACTATGGAATGCTGTCAGTGTTGAACTTAGGAAGAAAAAGCTTCCAGGTCATTCCATGTCAAATCAACCAATGGCCCACACACTTCAGACTCAAAAAATTCTGGAAAAATTACCAGGTGTACCCATGTTAGTCAGGAGACACCCTGTAAAAATTTTTAAATGTAAGATCAATACTTTTCAAGATACACCCAGTTTACTGAGGGGAGGGGGGTGTCGATTTTATCCGGCCTCATTTTTTCATCAAATTTGACAAGTCCATAGCTCAAGAATTAAACCACTGAGCAGGCTCAGACTTTGCACGCTGGTACATTAATTAGTATAGTATGTGACAAAGTTAAAACATTTGGTCCAGATGACCCTGCATGGTCAAAGGAGCCTCTTGAAATTGACCTGTTTAGGCCTCAGAAACACATATTTGTAACTAACACAGACTTCAGATTTTTTTTCCTTATTCAGATAACCATATAGGCTTTCAGAAAAAGCAATAAACAGAAAAGTAACTGTATCGGGGTTTGAACAGCAGTCCTCAAATCCAAAAAATCATTTTGGATTTCATTTTCAGAGCACCCTAATGGCATGTGGCAATGTGCAGATAATTTAAAAAATATTTTTCATTTATTCTATCTCTTCTTTATTCACTCTCTTCCCATCCGTTCATAAATGATCCAAGACACGATTTGATAGTTTAATTTTCTGTAGAATCGGACTATAAGAGAGACGAAGCTCAAAAGACCATGTGACTCCCTTTTTTGTAAGTCGTTTGTATCACAAGTACAGATGAGAATGCAATTATCTTTTGCGGCAATAAATGATTTTAAACCATTAAGATTATAAAGTTAAGATTCTATCATCAGGATGACAAGGAATCCAATAATAATAATCCACACACTAAGGTAACAAAGAATTAAGAATATGCTCAACAATGATCAATTAAGCGCATTTAGGCTCCTGCATAGAGTATATTGGGAAAATGTTTGGTTCTTTCATTTTAAAAACAAACCATGAAACATCACAAAATTCATGAAACTCATTTTGATGCTTGCACTGTAATTTTTCATAAATTGTAAATTATGTGACTTCCTGGAGGATAATGTTAAGAGACAGACAATTTGTAATGATTACACAGGCTCAACCCAAGTTCACAGCCAGGTTCTTTATTCATGGTCAAAGGACAGGATCGGTCAAAACCAGAAGTGACAAGATTACCAAAAGTCAGAGGGGTATCCATAGTTGAAGCCAGAGGCAGAAGAGGGCAAAATCCTGAGACAGACAATCAGCACAGCAAACAAACCCAAGATGAGAGGCAAAGGGGCAAAAAAAAAAAAAAAATCCAAGAACGATCAGAGATCAGCTAGACTCCCTTATGCTCTTATTCAGTAATGACAGTTACACATAATACCTCACAGTGAGGACTGGCCACTACAAGCTGTTTAAGGGTTGCTCAGTGGTACACAGCTGATGTCAATATTCTGGTGATGCAGACTGAGGTTAAGCTGGGCATGGCTACCTTGTCACAACCTCCCTCTCTCTCTCCAGTTCCCTGGCTCCTCCCCCTGCTGCTTGGTTTCCTCATTCTGCGCCTGGTTGCTGCGGCTATGCTAATTGCCTCGTTATGCACCTGGTGCTGTTGCCTCATTAAGCACGTGGTTGCCTGGTTTCCTAGCCTATTTCCCTGTGTCTGCTTAGTTGCTTGGCAGCTCCTGTCTGATGTGGTGTTCTGAGCTGCTCCATGTTCCCTGAGATGCATAGGCCCCACCTGCCCACACCACAATATGTGGGTAGCCAAGACTGATCCACCTGATGGAGGTAGGGGTACCCTGATCTATGGATACTCTATGCCTATAGATGGACAAGCCTTTTCCCTGTTCTGGATTCCCTTCTTCCTGTGCCCGTGCCCTGCCATGCCATGTTTTTGCCTGTCTGGTGTCCTCCGGCCTTTCTGGTGATATGACCCATTGGGTCTTAAAAGGGTTGAGCTGCTCAATGAACCAGTTTCTGCCTTGCTGGGTGTGGTTGTGTGCTATGTGTCCCCCAGTATTGTGACATAGCTTGTGGTAGGAGTTGGGTATGGCTGGGTTGATGTGGGTGTGATTACAGCATATTAACAGAATGGAACCTGATCCTGGGGGGGAAGGTCATTGCATGCTAAAGCGACAATCTTAAGATGTTTCACTTTTTAAAAGTATAAACTGAGGAATGGAAAAACAAATGCCATGAAAATGAATTGCAAATTTTCTATGGTAGAAGTTGGTTACCTTTAACCTGGGTCTATGGCAAAACTGGCAAGTTCAACTCAAATACTGGATTTTTTTTTTTTTTTTTTTTTAACCCCCCAGTGGTTGGAAGGATTGCAAAGTGAAGTGTAGAGAGGAAAACGCTGATTGTTGTTTATCCACAGAACAGTAGTTCGAAGTACCCAACCTTCTTAGAGAAAGTTGTCATCTAGCTATAGCAAGTGAGCACACTGTAGTTACACACTGATTTTCCTTTTTGTTTTCATATCTTTGAACAGACACTCAATGAACAATATTTTCAGGTGTAAAACATCGCGAGATGTATGTTGAATACTCGGGGTGAGAGAATCTTCAACTACAAACAGTATGGGTGTGTTTTATCACTATTGGTTTGTTACACTGCAATACTTTCACCACCAGATGGCAATTTTCACGTTCTTATGACACTTCAAATAGTAAACCTATGTCCGACAGAGTGTGTGGGAAAGTCGCAATGCTTTAGTTTCATTTCCTCCTCACTACATAGGAGGTAAAAACTGTGTTAATCAGCATCGGTCACTGACCCTATCTGGGTGAACTACCACCAATTTTAAGTAGTGCTTCTGGGTGCATTATATGCCACTTGATCTGTCCTCGCCACCCACTATCTCACTCTTGGCCTGCATCTGATATGGTGGTATAACAATGGTGTGGGACGCTGACAAGTCTCTCTGAAGGGCTATGTGGGTTATACACTGCAAGCAAATGACATATTCTAGCTGAAGTAGACTGTCCACTGGATGAGTACTGTCCAGCAGTATTATTCTAGAAAGGGACAGCGCTGGGCATGTTTTTGTGGGGGGTGGGGAGCAAAGTTTTCTTTAGTCCGCCCCATATAAGTGTATGTTATCAACTGTGTTTTCTTGTGACCAGGCTGCAATTGTAAAGGCTTAACCCCACAACACTAAATCTGTAGTGATGCCCCTGATTACAGTATAAGCATTTCTTAAGTTTGACACCAATTATTCAGAGAAAAGAGTACCACCTTCTATTTTACACTTAATGAGTAGAAGGAAGTTAATATTATTCATTCATTTTCCTCAACTTACCATATGCAATTTGGGGGGGGTCTTGGAGCCTTTCTCAGATGGCTTAGGGCACAAAGCTGGGGTACACCCTGGACAGGGTCAGTCACACACTACAGTAAGTTTAGAAACATCAATCAGCCTAAATCACATGTCTTAAGACTGCAGGAGGATACTGGAGTACTCACCGTAAACCTGTAAAGCATAGTGAGAATATTGAAACTCCACTCCCACAGAGCAGAGGCAGAATTCAACTCACCAACCTTAGCGGTGTTAGACAAAAGTAGTAAACCACTGAGCCACTCTTCCTGCATTCTTATTTTTCTTAATACTATCAATAATACATAAATGTAGTAATTATTTACAGTAATATTACTAAATCATACTGATACGAAACAACTAGCAGAACAGCTTTGTGGGAGACACAGTATAGCTTTGATTTTATCGCATAATTCTTGAAGCTCACTGATGAAAGATCAGAATGAATTTTTTAAAGCTGTAATGACATTTGTTGCAGATCAACAAATGGGCATTCTTTTCACAGCCCAGAGCAGATTCCGCTTAGCTAGAACAACGCTGAGCTTCAGATATCTTACAAGATCACTTTACACTTACCATGGTGCGAAAAGAGGAGGGCAGAGGGACCATTTTTGCAAAGAGCTGTGAACAGGCTTTAAACTCCTAAGGATCTCAAGTGGAATCGACTCACATTTTACTGTAAATACAACATCTCATGTCTCTTCCATAGCTGCATGGTTTTTGTTTTGGTGTAATCCATGTCTGAAGTTGGTTGTCCATCTCACAGTACACATAGACATACTTAGACAACCAATATAAGTGAAACTCTCAATCAATCACCTGAATCGACTGATTTTATTGTTGGACAGCTTAGAAAATTACTGACTTATTGTAAAATTAAAAGCATTTTGAAGTATTGAGGTTTTGGAAATTGAGGAGGAGAAGAGGCAGTCTTCTCAAAACAAACAGTATGTTTTAGAATCTGGAAGGGTGTCCTAAGAAGGAAGCTTTCCTATAAGCATGGTTGAATCCTCTATCTAGTTAACTTTGTCTACCAGATTTGAAGCTCCTATTCTCATTCTGAAATAAATCACAAATAAATGGACCTCCATATCAGTCTATGTTGCTTCAGCATTTAGGTTTGAGTTGAACTTGCCCGTTTTGCCATATCCACAGGTTGAAGGTACCAACTCAATAGATAACAATTATGATACATCCACACCAACCCAGCCATGCCCAACTCCTGCCACAAGGTACCCACGCCCAGCTTAACCTCATTCTGCATCACCAGAATATTGACATCAGCTGTGTACCATTGGAAAAACCCTTAAACAGCATCTAGTTCCCATGCTTCACTGTGAGGTATTATGTGTAGCTGCTATTACTGAATGGGTTGCCCTGGCAAAGCCTGCCTGTGTATGATCTCTGACAGTTCTTGGGGGGTTTTTTTGCCCCTTTGCCTCTCATCTTGGATTTGTTTGCTGTGCTGATTGTCTGTCTCAGGATTTTGCCCTCTTCTTCTGCCTCTGGCTTCAACTATGGATACCCCTCTGACTTTTGGTAATCTTGTCACTTCTGGTTTTGACCGATCCTGTCCTTTGACCATGAATAAAGAACCTGGCTGTGAACTTGGGTTGAGCCTGTGTAATCATTACAAATTGTCTGTCTCTTAACATTATCCTCCAGGAAGTCACATAATTTGTAATTTATGAAAAATTACAGTGCAAGCATCAAAATGAGTCATGAATTTTGTGGTTTGTTTTTAAAATGAAAGAACCAAACATTTTCTCAATATACTGTATTAAGACCAATATATTGTATGGGGAAAAGTAACGGCACTGCATAGTACAGAAGAACCAGGACTAGCCAGCCTAGAATGTATGTTACACTCGCTACACAAAAAAGCTCTTATTGCTAACTAATGCTATAAATTCTATTTTGAAAAACAGACTGAGTTCATGAACTTCCTTTTTCTGCTCTTCACTTTAAATGCTTGGAGCCTTGCACCTTGAGGTTTGGAGAATGTAGCAGTGCTGTGTGTCTCTTAGCCATTGTTGTATAATGCAGAATCATTAACCTAAGATTTACTGGCACTGACATTTGAGCAAAGCCTTTTTTCTTTGTAACAGCCTTGTCTCACTCTTTTGACTCTTCAAAGCACATTATTCTTATAAATGTCTGACAAAAAGATCTAAATAATTGATTTGATCGCAGGTAGAAAAGTTACCAATCTGTCATCTTTGTACTGGTGTGAACTAGTCCAACATGTGAGCATGTTCAGTGTCATGCAAGGCCTCTGAAATATCCTTGTCACACCCTTACTCCCTGGCTCCTCCCCTGCTGCTGGGTTTTCTTATGTGCCACCTGGTTGCCATGGTAACCTTGATTGCCTCATTCTGCATCTTGTGCCCGTTGCCTCATTAAGCATGTACTTGCCTGGTGATCCTGGCCTGTTTTCCCCAATCAGCCCTTTTGGATAGACAGTCCTGATCTGGAAGGTGCCTGGTGGTTCCTTAATCAATCATATTGTGGTGTTCAGCCAGCTCACTGCTCCCTCAGATGCTTAGGCCCCACCATGGTATGCCTGACTGTCTGAAAGGTTAGTATTACTACACACTAGTGGGTAGCCAAGAGTGACCCAGCCTACAGAGTCCAGAGTTTCCTGGAACCTTGTGCTTGAGCCAGCTCTCCTTGAAGTTCAGTCTTAGTTCTCCATCTCTCCAGCCTGTCATGTCTGTATAGTTTGCTCTGTCTTTCCCTGTTTCTCTTTCCATGTGGTACCATTCCAGGTGCTGACCTCGTTGAGTTGCTTGTACCCAGGTGTCTTCTCTTCTCGATGGGCACTGCTGTAACATGCACACCCCAAGCTCTTCCTGGTTTATCTGTTCATTTCTTTCCTTGATTTGCCTTTTATAAGCATTCTCCATGTCCTATGTCCCCCTGAGCTGTGACAATTCTACTCTGCAAAAGGGGGTCTGACAGTAGTTTGACAACCATTGTTATAATCTACATAATTACGGATCCTAAATAAGCAAACTCTGTAAATGGACTCCATTGCCTGGTATTTGCTACCCAGAACATGTCATTCAGCCTCTGAACCACCAGGGGTGCTATTATAGTTTTTTTTTTTTTTTTTTGTGTGTTGTTGTTGTTGTTGTTGTTGTTGTTGTTGTTTGATTTTAACCCAGTACAACACACTGTCGTCCCAGAGCTCCTTCAATCCAAGCTAACCCAGCTGACCATGCCAGAACCTTTGTGTGGATCATCAACTTCTTGTCAGACCGAGGACAGCAAGTAAGGCTGGAAAAACACACCTTCCACTCCCTGACCCTCAGCATTGTACTTCCAAAAGGCTGTGTACTCTCCCCCTTCCTCTAATCACCATCCATCCATTGTCTGTTGCTTCACTGGAATTGGGTCACTGGGGCAGCAGTCATAGCACTGATTCCCAGACCTCCCTCTCCCTAGCCACCTCCTCCAGCTCTTCCACGGGGATGTCCGGACACTCCCAAGCCAGCCTAGAGAGTCTCTCCATCTGGTCCTGGGTCTGCCCCGAGGTCTTCTCCCTGTTAGACATGCCTGAAATACCTCTATAGGGAGGCATCTAAGAGGCATCCTAAACAGATGCCCGAACTACATCAACTGGCTCCTTTTGATGCTGAGGAGCAGCGGATCTCTACTTTGAGATCCTCCTGAATGTCTAAGCTTATAACCTTTTCTCTAAGGCTGAGCCGAGCTACCCTGCGACAGAAACTCGTTTCCAGCCGCTTGTATCTGCACCCCTATCCTTTTGGTGATAGGTCAAGCTTGGGATGTAGACTACCCAGTAGATCTCTAGCTTTTGCTCATCAGCTCAGCTCTCTCTTCACCATGACCGCCCGCTGCAGCCGCTGCCCCAATCCGTTGGTCAATCTCCCGATCCACTCTACTCTCACTCGTGAACAAGATCCCAAGAGACTGCCTCAAGTGGGGGAAATTGAAATATCTCCTTTCCAATCCGAATAAAAACATAAATATAGTATTCCTGAGTTTTCTCCTTTCAATTTAGCAAAGTTTGTTCGTTTATTTCAAACTAGGTTGCGGGGGGCAATAATTGACTAATTTTATGATGTAGGTCTAAAATGTGCTTCCCCTGTTTGAAAGACCACCAGCCACCACTAGTCCTAGAGTAGGGCCAGAACCAGCGATGCCCCCAGAGCTGTTAAACCGGTTTGCTTTTATTGTGGCCAAGCAAGGCATACCAAGTTAGAGTTAGTGTCCAGTTAGGAAAGCCAAAGCAGCCTATGTGTGGACTGTGCCTCGACCCTGCCCTAGCACATAGCTGGAACATAGCTAGAGAGGTAAACAGCAAGTCACTATGGTTAAAGTCAATGGTAATCGGCTCAGGCTCTTGTTGATACAGATAGTGTGCAAACACTGGTACACACCTCGTTAGTTAAGCTATGCCAGCTGAGTGAACTCAAGATCTCTTGTGTATATGGAGTCCATCAGACCTATCCTGTGGCAGAGCAAATTTACCTACTTTCAGTTGGGGTAGTAGAGATCCTAGCCCACCAGGTCATCCTGGGACAGGATGTTCCTATTCTGGGTGAGTTGGTTGAGTCATGTCAGCCAGTTAATGTTGTTACTATTCATAGGTTACAGGGACAGACTCACAGGCTGGGGAAAGGGGAAATAGGTGGAGATCAGGCAGGGTGAGCTGAAGAGGTGCTAGGCCCAGCAGAGCAGATTCCCCCATCACCAGCTCAAGTTAGTTTGGACTTGCCAGTTGCTAATCAGGATTCATCTGGAGAGCTAAATTTTCTCTGAGTTGCCTTACTTTGAGGCAGTTTTCAATGATGGTATAGTCAAAAGTTGGGGGCAGAAAAGGAGAGAGAACATGGCAGTCACAGTGAGAAGGGGCCTGGGGCTATCGGAGCCTGAGAGTTGTGGCATGGTAATATGGGTAGTGGCCAGGAAGCAGAGACATGAAGCCAGAGACACCCTGGATGGGATGCCAGTCTGTTCTATGTTACATTCCAGGGAGGCTAGACTACTGTTCCCTGAAATAGTATGTGAGAACATTGAAGATGAAATATAGAACACAAGTATAAAGTTTTCTATAACATTATGTTAAATTGTCCTAACACTCATATAACTGTGTGCACAATTTATTTGGGGGGACACACAGAACACTAAATCCTTTAATTCTTTGTATATTGCTGTGTTATCACATATAAGGTTACGTGGGACAGACAGTCAGGTGGTGAGAGTTGTCAGTTCCATTTAATTTTCATTTTGTAAAAGCTATAAATTTGTTGCCTTGTCTTTCTGGTGGTTTCAGAGACAGTAAACATGACTTGGAGATTTTTTTGCTTTTTTTTATGTATTTGTTTATGTTGAAGTCATCCACGACCAGGTCACGTAAATAAACAGGAAAAAGCTGAAACCTTATATACTGTGCTGGCATGGAGAGACCTGCATCCCACGTTCATCATCACACCCAATGAGATCCACACAGTGGGCTTTTGCTTATGTGAATACCGCCATTGTGATACTTCAATATGTTGCAGTGTATCGCATGTGATGCGTCATTTTTAAAGTAAGCAAAATGGTGTCTCGTCTATAAATTACACGAATAGACTGTCTAGCTGCAGCACCCAAACTAACTTAATGGGTTTAATGCTGCGGGGGGGGCGAAAAGTCTCTAACTCCAACACCAGCATTTGTAAATGCTCTCTGATTGGCTACCTCCAACCCCAAATCAGAAAAAGTTGGGATGGTATGGAAAATGCAGGCTTGAAATGCAGGAATGGATGCATATTAACAAATGAAATGAAGTTAACCAGACAAAACATGAAATATCTTGGGTTCATACTGTCTGCCATGAAATAAAAGTCAAAGTAAATTTAAGAATCACTGAGTTTATTTGCATTTTCCATACCCTCCCAACTTTTTCTGATTTGGAGTTGTACATGCAAGACAAGAACTAGGAAACAAACAAGATCACGGGGGATCAAACTGAGAAGACCAAGGAAGCAGGACCACAGGCAACACATGGGAGCGGCGTTAATGACTGGACTGGGAAGCACTTTTAAACAAGTCTAACAAGGGACAACGATTAATAGGTATGTCTCATTAGGGCTACACTGGGGAAAAACAGAAGGGGCAGGAAAGCAGGGCATGACAGTACCCCCCCCAAAAGTGTGACCTCCGGGCAAGAAGGACAAACAGAGGGGACCAAAGCAAACAGGGCTGGAAACAGACAGGACACCAGACCAGACAGGGGATGACAGGACACATGACTGACAACAAGTTATGTGCGTGCTGCGGGTGAAAAGAGGCCAAAATGTAGGAGTATCGCATGAGAATTCACATTACACGTATTCTCCCCTGACTTAAGTCGATCTGCTATCTTCTTAGATGTCCCAGCTCTTGAGACCTGTATTAAGTTAACAGACACTGTGAATTGTGTTGTGTCAAATTACATTTTTACGCAATCTCAACTTTCAATTCACATACTACTTGTGAAAAGGCCTTGGAGTTTATCACATTATTGATTTAATAAAATTAATTTGATCAAGTTATTAATTTAATTCGGGACAGCCTAAAATATGTAAATAATGATGCATTTAAAAAGGTCCAAACGCAGATCTCGCCAATCTTGTTCATACATATTAACTTCAACGCACTCAAAATAGTGAGATTTGCAATTGAAAAGAAGTGTGAAATGATGGAAAACCTATTTTTTGTGTCTTGAAATGTATCGTTACAGGTTTGCATTGTTGTGTTGTATTTTGTTGTTAGGCAGAAGACAAGTCCACCTTTAAAGACATGCTTAGAATGATGGGTGGGTGCATTTCCATCCCGAGCAGCGTAAGTCCCCCGTACTTAGTTGCACCGGGACCATCCACACGTACCATTGGAAAGGTCATACCATTCTGATGAACTTCTCAATTACATCTGCGTTTCAATTACTTTGTCACATTTTATTTTGTGTCAAAATCACCCCCCGTCAATGAGGAATCTTAGGCTATTCATGGTGTTGATTGCAACTTTTTTTCTTAGTAATGTATTTTTTTTTAAATTGCCACATTGAAATTTTTTATAAATACTACGTGTATTTTCAATTCTATTGGCATGTCTGCTGGGCTAGTTTCATTATTTAGAGAGCTGTTTATTCAAACATTTCCATTTTTTCTTAAGCGAGTTTGTGCTGCTTGTATCCTTCTTAAAGGTACACCAGAATGCTGTTACTTTCTGTGGATTTAAGATTTGGTTTACATTACTAGTGAAAAGTCCATGTTCCACCTTTTACTTTCAGTCTAAATCGCCATGCGCATTCCCTCTTTGTCAGATTTTGAGTTTGCACTGCCTTTCTTGCAGGCCCGCCTTCATTCTGAGGTTATGCTCTGGGGCGGGGTATTTACACGGACAGGAGAATACACAAAGGTAAGAGACGCCAAAATGATTATGTGCAAAACAGATTTAAGCACTGTTGGGTTTTCCCCGAACCCGGGTTCGTGGAAGGACTCAAACAGAGGCGCAAGTAAAGATCAATGAAAACGTCAAACCTTTATTTATGCACA
>JAACJT020000906.1:0-17277 GCA_009936485.2 Gymnarchus niloticus | reverse complement strand
CACAGGAGACCTACAGGCTATCACACAGACCCTACACGTTATCACAGGAGACCTACAGGCTATCACACAGACCCTACCCGTTATCACAGGAACCCTACAGGCTATCACACAGACCCTACCCGTTATCACAGGAACCCTACAGGCTATCACACAGACCCTACACGCTATCACATGAACTCTACACGTCATAACAAAAAATCTACTTGCTATCACAGAAACTCTACTTGCTATCACAGAAACTCTGCACGCTATCACACAGACCCTACCTGAGGCTAGAGGCCTTTTAGATTTTCTCCTTGCCTGTGAGTACAAATGAGAGTGAGGTTGGACACATTAGTATTTTATGTGATAAACACCATCTCTGTAAAGATAGGAACTGACTGTGACGTTGCACTAACTGCAGATATTCACAAGTTAATCAGAAAGTTAAAATACTGCTGGATGTTTTAAGGAAGTCCATCAGTCCAGGGCCACAAATAAAGAAAAAACACAACAGACATTTTACCAGGATGACTCAGCAGTGACTGTCCTGATCCGGTGTCTTCCAGACACCCAGGAAGGGTGATAATCTCAGCCTTGAAAATGATGGAATTCACAGCGCAACATCTAGAGGTTTGCTGTCTATAAATCTCCATTGATTTGTTATTTCACAGATCATAAAGTCAGATTATTTTCTTGGCCATCCGTTTAGTATGCCTGGACGAGGCCCCCGGTACCGTGGGGTTCCACAAGCCTTTCTCCCTCAGAGTCAAGCACCAGGAAGTTCCTCCAAGTTCAGAGAACGTTCCCGTTCCTCTGACATCTATGACCCAGATTCATCTGTCATTGGCTAACTACCCAAGTGGGTACCAAGGCCCAGCGGGGGTGGGGCAGGCTCCTGCTGCCATGGTGACTGGGAGGGCGGGCACTGTTAAGCTGGCAGGTCCCACTTCAGGACAATACGGACCCCCATTGGTTGTCATCGTGGCTGGGTGGGAAACAAACAGCAGGGGCATTCCAAGACCTGTGAGAGCCAGCAGGGGCTCAGCATCAAAGGGAACCCCGAGCCCAGGCCCGCCTGCCGCCACCTCGCGACTCTCTGTTTGCGTGCCTCCTGCTGTAAGTTGTGTTGAAATAAATTATCCGAGCTGCCTGCTAATCGCTAAGTGCCACTGTGTCCCACACTGGCAGAGAACCAGACGGAGACTGGATCTCCGCGGAGGGCTTTTGAGCACTTCTGAAGTCTGAATCCCACCCTGTGTGCGATGGTGTAGAAAGAGGGTAGGCGTGACACACTGAGGCGGGCGAGACTCTACTGAGAAAGCGCACACCTCCCTCTGATCTACCTAGACAAGACAGCAGCGAGGTAGCTGGAAATCGCTGCTAAAACAGCTGGGATGTGGAATGAAGATTGCGTGAAACAGCCCGTCCTTTTATTCCGACACGTTCTACAGTCTGCCTGGCTGATCGTCTGGGCCAAGCCACGTCTTCGTCTCAGTCTCAGTCAGCAGCATCGAGGAAGGAGGGTGTCCAGGACAATGAGGTCCCGCTTCCTGGGTCCACTAAAGTCCCTTTCAGTCAGTTCCTCAATTCCCATCATTCATTTTTACACCAGAAAACGTGGGTGGGAATGGACGGAAGGGTGTAAGGTTTTGGGTGGCTGAGATGATAATGACATGAAATGTTTGCCACATGGGGGGGGTAGCTGTACAGAGAGATTCCACCAACAGGAAGACACCACCTGTATTTCATCACAACCTGGGATTTGGCTGGGAATTGGCCGGCATTCCAGATCCCTGGCTAGCTGGCTCTGTCCCGATGCTGTGGAAGTCTGAAAGCGGAACGCTGACCTTCATGAACTAACAAGGGATCACACCTCATTTCTTCAATTTGTCAAAGGGACCCATTTCTGTAAGGTCCACCTGCAGGCTGAGATTAGAATGCTACCAGCGGCTTGTTCCTGTCCAACAATGGTTATTTAACACACATTATCATAATTACTCATAATCCCATGTCCCCTTTGCAGATTAGTGCCGCGAACAGCACCACACCTCAGTGTCTACTCATTTCTCCTGCAAAAATGATTAACAGCATCAGAGTGTTCATTTTAGCAGGCCCATCAAAAGCAGAGCATCACTTCCTATGGGTAGTATTTCTCACCAAGTCAGCGCAGAAGCACAGCTGAATCATCTTTGAAAAAGTCATTTCAGGGGATATAGTTTTAACATGAGACACAGTGCTGTTTGCTTCTACCCCCCCCCCCGACTTACGGTCCGACCCCCATGTACATGCTAACTGATTCTGCATATTCTCCCCATCTAGAGTTACAACAACGAAGCAACTGTCAGGAATTCAGATCAAACTTTAATGTTTAAAAGACTGAGATGCTAACAGTATTTGTTCAACTTCAAGTGTTTGTGCAGGGCTGAGGGAGTGTCACCAAGGTCATGACCTCAGTGCCGAGAACTGCGGCTCATCGCACCAATTGTCCTTCACAGGTTGTTTATCCTCATCCCCAAATTTTGGTAACTGAGAGAGAAGAGAGAGAGCGCTTATGGAGGACCATTTGTCAAGATTATGAACAGCTGCCATAGCGACCTGAGTCTGGGCCGAGGATGGAACCGCGACTCATATAAATTCAGAACTTTCCCTGACCCAAGTAAAATAAATACCACTGGTCTCATTCAGAGGGGTGACTGGAATGTGAGGCAGCCATCGTAAGAGAATACTTTATAGTAGCTCTTGGCAGGAGATCATAAATTACTCTACTGGTATCGGCTCGCGTTATTTGTACGGATAGTCAATGTTTATTTAAACGAGTTCAAATGAAGGCAGAATGAAGTTTGGGCTGTGAATGATTTATGACAGCCTGACTGCAGGCCACGGACCCCAGGACAGCTTGTTCCCCGTTTCTGTTTTTGACGCCTAGAAGCCTGGCTCATCCAACGTCGGATACTCGAGCTATCGTTCCAGAAGCAGCTCAGCAACAACCCAAAAAACACCCTCCCCACCCACGTGCTACATTGTCAGCATCTGAGAGCACGTAACACGTTCACACAGAGCAAAATTCCAGAAACGAGGCAGCCGTGAGCTTGATGACCCTTCGGTTTTTGCGGTGTGTTGTCATCTGCACTCACATAGCAGACAAGCTAGTCACTCTTGGTTAAACCGTCAGTTAAATGGTAAAACGTGAACATAAATCTTGTCATCTTCTCCCGACGGCCTGCTTCTCTACCATCTCGGATGTGAGAGCTACATTTCCTCCTCAACCGGGATCCACCAAGCGTTTGCCTGTAGGGAGCTAATTATGCTACTGGGGGATGTCTGTGCCTGCAGGACTGCCTGTGAATAGAGAAATCGGCGTGGGAGGAAGGAGCCCCAGTTCACAGAGGATACGTGATCCCTCCCCCCAGCGGCAGGACAGGCTGAGAGGTTAATGGAAGGGGGATGGACTGTGGGATGGGCCGGGGGGGGTGTGTGTGAAGCTGTTATCGTCAAAGGCATGTCCAGGTGCGTTCAATGTCCGTGTGTTTAGTGACCTACCTTACAGGTAATTTCATTAAGTAAAGGTAGAGAAGTTGTACTGGATTTTAGCTGCCCAGTAGTTTGTTAAATTCATTACAAATTCTCTCATTTTAATGAGTTTAGCTGTACAATACTGTGTTAACTCATTACAAACTACTGTAGCACTAAACCCATCAAAAGTAGAGAAGCTGTATTTTATAGACCTCATTCTGTGTAAGCAGCCATTACTGGAGTGATGTCAAATGCAGAAGTCGAAACTGAGAAGCCTGCCCCGAGTTCCTGAGTAGGAACTCCGGCTTCAGTTTTCTTTGGTATTCCTTAGTGGGAGGTTGGAATTTCTGAGTTCCCAGTTGCCATCGAATGCACCATTACTGTATCCAGTCTACGCCATGTGTTTATCTGTGCTTATGTCCATCTCAACACCTCCACGTGTCTTACATGTATAGTAGATAAGTGCTTTAGCTTATCTTGACAAGTGTAGATCTATCTGTACGTGAGCGTCCTGCTCTGCCCTGTCGGGGTTGCTGTGTGTGGTGTGGGTCCCCATACAGTGTCAAGATTCTGACATCAATGTCACTCCCAAGCACTGACCAAACAGACTGGGGGCTGGGTATGGGGGCAAGTACCCCTCCTCCATAACTGGTGTCACCCCGAGCTCTCAGAGACTTCCAAACACAGCAAGCCAAACAGATGGGCTGAACATCAACGCGGTCATTAGTGCCAGGCTGCACTGCGAGTTTGCCACCCTGAACATTAAACCTTCTCACCATGTTAAGTTTCTACTCAGCCTTTTACACTGAAGTCATTTGCAATATCCTCACTAAGGGGTTAATCAGCTGAGGCCGTCTTGTCAAAGCGAGGGCCAGCACTACTGATGCCGTGACAACACTGAAAAATCCGTGTTGACCGATGGGTCACATTTTCTTTCATCACTAACCTTATGATCCAGCAACGACCGAATGATCTGAAGGCGTCCGAACACAAATATTCCCAGCAGTCCCTGCTCCGTCACCATGCGTGAAGAGATGAGCCGCTTGACCGAGATGCGACCGGTTGTCTGGGACGAGATAAAAACAAACTTTTGACTCATCCCACATCTCTTACATCTCATGCAAAGACCTGCATAGACACAACCTCAGTCATGTGACCCAGTCTGGTGCATGACAAATTCAGTATGGTACTTGTATGGTGTGACATTATGGAATAGGAAGCCACATTTGGCTTTAACAACCACTCTGATAAAGTTAACAGGTGTCTCATAATTTACAATTACTTTAATGTACAGATTTTACAGTTTCAAAAATTGTCTTATAGCGTACATCTGCTCAGCACCTCATCCGAGTTGCCAAACAGCTTAATGGCACAACTAATCACAGAAGTCAGGCGTGAGGCTGTCAGCCAATTAAACGAGCTTCACCTGCAAACACTCTGTTACAGAATCGAGATTCCGAACAGAGTTTTGTGTAATGGCCTCCTGCTGAGATCTCATTAGGTAGATGAAGCAGAGATTAATTTAGTCGTTGAAATTCACCCCCTGTTCCTTTGAGGATCTGAAATCGTCGTGCTGGCAACGGTCAGCTCCTGTAACTGGGATTAGAAATTGATCAATCGCCGTTCCTGGCCGATTTCGCTCGCATCGCCGTCACTCCTACTGCGGGCAGTTCACCACCACAGCAACCTCAGGTCTGACACCATCAATAAGCGGGAAGATTTATTTCATTGGTGGGTCGGGAAGCCTGTTTAAAATTCCAGAGCAACAGCATCTATCTGTGAAGGTACCAGCTTCATGGCAGTTCCAGCACTTGTCTCCTGGTCAAAACTGGCCCAGCGTTTTGAGTTTATGACTTTTTTTTTTTTACCTGGGCAGCGTGGCTACCAATTAATGTACTTGTGAGGGCTCACGAGCATTTATGAAGCACCGTAAGACCCGAGCGGCACTGAGAGAGGGAATGCCAAGTAAGAATAAGGAAGTGGGATATAAAACATTAATGGGAGATGAATATTTAATCAAACCCAGAAGCTCATCGGTTCCCTGACTAGAATGCTGAGCTCTGTTTCATTCACAAAACAGCGGAACGAGTGACCGTGAATGCAGGACCGAGCACAAGAGAATCAGTTTGGGTAATGTTCGATCTCAGTTTCTTTGCGTTCCCACTTGGTCTGAACTGATCCTCGAAGTTTCATGAGGACAACAGGTGACCTCAGTGGTCAGAAATGCAGCTCATTCAAGCTGTACAGCTGACACAGAATTAGAGTGTTCAACAGCAACGATCCTACGTCACAATTTGTGACCGTGGTGGCAGTTTTTGCTAGTAACAATCAGTTTTAAAAAAAGCTACTCATTTGGGAATGCGTTGAATGAGTGCCGGAAACAAAAACATAAGACAAAAAATAAAAAAAAATACATTTTGAGGAACGTTTAGGGGGAACGCATTTCTGCAGGGTCCATTTAGATGAGACACAACTCAGGGCTCGTTCAATCTTCGAGGCCCTCTCTGAGACGGTTTCCTCACATCCATCCACATCAGATATTTCAAGGCCTCATTCCATTTATTCCATCATTCACCATCACCCCCCCCCACCCGGTCAATTCCCAAAACTCTCCACCTCAATTCAATTTTTCTGAATGGCAGCAGCGTTGTTCTTCAGGCCAAAGAACCATGAAAAATGGAGTCATTCAGACTTCACAAAGGAAGTTAATACTTCAGAGCAGGGCAACGACCATCACTGTCAAGGTATTTCTAAGGCTGCTGCATCCGCATTGGTGGAAAGTGCCAGATAAAAGCTGCCTGTCCCGTACCTGAGCGAGCGTAAACCTCTCAAGCCACTCAAGGAGATGCGAAGCACCCTTAGGTCATGTTTAGTGCCTACTTTCATGGAGAGTCAGTACAATCAAAATGGAGGGCTCCACCCAAATCTCCATCTCTTAGGGGTCCACACATGAGCACTTTTTACATATACAACTTGTATTAGGTGATGAAATTATGGTGAAGTTTGTTAATCTCCCCAGGCCAGCTTAATAATAAACACCCACATAGCACAGCCCTTGCATGGTCAAAGGTACGAAGGATTTATGTTCGTCTGTTCAGCATATGCTTTTGTTTAGGGCTTTGATCAACAGCCCAGCAATGATACGATTACTCTGCAAACTACGGGAATTGACCCCATGATCGTCTGCACACAAGTGGAGAATCCTAACCCAGTGAGCAACACACTATGTCTACGTACAAAGTTATTTTTCTACCGGCTGAAGGCCATGCGTATTTGTCAGATTTACATAAGAGCTGTGGGTGGGGAATAATTTGATTGTGGCCCCTCAATACTGGCTGTGGGGACCAGTTAAGGTAATGCAGCCTGTACTGTAAAATGACTTTTCAACCCGGCAGAAAGACAGGCTCAGATCTAGTTCTCATTCCAAATTCAAGGAGTCATCTGGATCCCTCAGAATGTCTATGGAATCCACGCACGCACAAATTCTTAATGAGCTCTGACCCCCTTGCAGGATTAAAAGGGAACCCCACGCTCCAGTTCTTCTGATAACGTCAGTCTTGTCACTCGTACCGTTGAGGTTTGGGTTGCTAATCGGGGAAGATAGGAGGCCTTTTGTTCAGAAGCATGGAGAGAGGGCCTTGGGGGAGGGAGGCGTAGCCCTCAGATAGCACCGTTTCAAAGCTGACTTCGGCGGACGTGCTCTGTGAACATTTGTCCAGAGAACAGCTGCAAGCTGTAAAGTGGGCCCGGCTGCTCGCTTACCAAGCTTTGTTGCTGACGAATCATAACGTGCCCTTTTATCCGGGTGGCGGTGGCTGGTTTGGCAGGCGGGGGGAGGGCGTGGTTCAGGCCATACAGCTGTTATGGAACGTCATAAATATCCCGAGGGTCATGTGTTCAAAACTGGCTTTATGGTGGACACCTAAAAGACTTACTGCTTAGGACGAGTACTCTGCATCTTTAATGCAGATCACCATCTGCTTGTTTACTGAGGGTGAGTGAGGGAAACCAACTTCAAAGCCCCACAAACTCTTCATGCCACACATGACTTTCTTTAGAGGCCTCTCTGTGTTTCAATAAATGCAGGTAGACTTGTAGGGTGAGATCTCTGGGATTACGGGGTCCTTTAGAATATCTGAACACCCCTGTTTTACCTCTAACCATGTCCCTCCTACAACACAAATCAAGGCTGGGTGCTCCTACAGCACTGACTTCAGACGGAACCTTCCAAGGATCCAAATTCGCAACCCATGCATCCAAAGAACAACAAGATGACAGAAGCACAACACAATTTTCAGTTTCAAATGGAATTGATTTGGCCCTGGTTTTAAAACGTGACACTAAATCAATGTGATTCCATTTAGTTTCATAAGTAATTCATGCTCCTGAAACCTTTTTCCTTCCTTTTTTGAGGTGGACTGGGTTCTGCCAATCAGGTCAAGAGTTGATCTATTATTTATGTGAGGAGTCGATCTCCTGGGTCCCGGGGCCTGGAGACGGGTGGAGAGGAGAATTCTCAGTCCGTTCACGGCACGGCACCATCGGAGTCTTCAAAGATGTAATTCGAGCGAACAGAAAAGACAGTTGACGGTGTGCTGGGGGTGGAGCTTACAGACAGAGGTGTCATACAGGGACACAGCTGTTCAGCCCGCTGCCTCCCCCTTGGGCTGCCCCATTTGCCCTCCGCTCTACTGGTGCCACCGGGCATTCGTCTGTGGCTGCCAGCGTTCCACTTAGCGGCTCGTGCGTCAGCCATGAAAAGAGACGTCATTCTCTCACAGGGACACATGTGGGCATGCGTACACACGCCTGGCTGCTCCCCACCCACTGGACATGGGTGAACCGCCCACCTGTCGTCACGCTGAGCATGCTCACATGGGCGTCGGCCTCCATGCTAATGCACGCGCTCAGAGGGATGAGTCACTTTGGCTGACTCTCACACGCCATGCTTACACAATGGCCCCATTGTTGCGCTCCAGGAGGTGGAGCTTTTCCGAGGAACCCCTTGATGCACCGGCTCAGCTGCAGGCATGGCCACCTCCAGACCACAGCGATCTCGTAGACGTTCACAGCCAATGACGTGAGCAGTTTGACTCCCCATTGTGATGAGCAGGTATCATTTAAAGCACCGGGTTCCTCAGCAGGATGGGCATCCTTCAAACATCCGTTTCCGTACTGCTGAGATGTGGACTGAAGATGTTTAGCGAACAAGAAGTACATTGCCGAGAAGCACTCCTGGACAAAACAAACGCACCGATGAAGGCTCTGTGCCGTACCTGGAAACGTACGAGTTTCACGGTAAGGACTGTGTTTACACGCCAACACCCCTCCCTCCCCCCACAGCAAGTTATTCCAGGAGGATGCCTCCATCACAGATGTAAACCCGGGCTTCACTGGTCCAATGAAGAACAAAACATGCAAACCCGCCTTCTGAAAAAATCCGTTTGGCTGGAAGTCGACTCTGTCAATTCCAGGTGGGTCTGTATCCCCCAGACACCCTTCTAAAGTGACGGTCCGGATCTGTGCCAAGGCTGCTCTTTTAATCCAACTGATGGAATTCCTTATGGCCCTCTCAATCAGAGCGCTCAGCTCAAAAGGCCAGCATTGTGCTATTTACCACAAATGGTGATGAAAAGGAATACTTTTTTTAGTTTCTATCCCTCTTGTTCTATCCAAGCCGACTGACTTTGAAACGACATCTTAGTGGCCTGCTGTTATAAGACAAGGTCAAATTCCCGTCTCCTTCCTGTCAGTGGTGTATTTAAAAAAAAAAAAAAAAAACAACTTTATTGGGCTACACATTCCATGAGTTTGACCCCAGTTCTTCAGAAAATGATCGTCCCACAAAATTGTGCCTGCGTCCCTCTGGAATGGATAGCCTATCGCTAACGGCTGAGTCACATGATCACCATTCCAGACAAGCAAAGGGACGTTGTCATAGCAACTCAAAATGACTCAGTCTGGAACACCGTGGACCTGAAAGGCAGGTGTTTCTATGGAGGACCGTCCAAGAGCCATCTCTCAGCTAGTGATTCTGAGCGGTTATGTGGGCGGCCTGTGTAGCACTCATGGTGTGGAATGATCAGTCACCCACTGGCAGATCTTACTTTCTGTGTGAGCTCAAGCAAATTCATCTTGGTGTGGTCAAAAGTGACAAGGAATTCAGCATCCTGCTTTATTCATTTAAATTTTGAAATATGATCCAGATGCCACGTGACAGGACCTGTAAAAAACCTGCAGAGTGAGGCAGGCCTAAGATTGACCTTGGAGGGGACCTGGATGGCTGAAATGGGATTGGTTGGTTCAGGATACTCCCACCCACCATGAGTTTTGAAGCCTCATTTGTCCCATCACTATCTAGAACTGCTTCACTCATCAGATCCCTTGTCCCTTTGATAAACCGGCCTCCAGTTTAATTACCATCCAGGGAACTGATGAGATTTTTCAGTGTACGGCATGAGAACACCTTCCATGATCCAGCTGGCTTGGATTCCATCAGAACCATAACCATGCCGATGGTTTCCCATCCTTTTTTTGGTCTGGTCAGGGGTGTGACGCCAGCCAGCAGGTCAAGCATCTGGACACAAGACTAAAAAACTAAAGTATTTTCAGCGATCCAGTAGCCAGGGGGCAGAGTTCTACTGGGTAAAGGAAGACTTAAACTTGATCATTTTCATCAAGTTGTATGCTTTCCATAAAAGCCAACTGCTTCCTTTAGAGATCATGTCATCCATGGTCAGTTGGCTGTACTCTTGGCTGAGTGCTAAACTAACAGCCTCATGGTAAGGTGGATGGAGATATTTTGGGGCACTCATACAGACATGTTTATTTTCTTCCAGACGTGGATAGGATTCCAACTAAAGGATACCTGGTGGTATTGACATTGGTTGTTTGCTCCAACCATTTCCTGCGATATAATCATATCTGAAGGAACGCTTCTCTGCAAAGTGCAGGAAATGATCCCTACAGGCGTTGAGAATGCAAGGAATGTAGGAATTCAGCTAGTAAAGGGGGCATGTGTGGATGTCTCGAAGGGTCAAAGTTTAGCCTTGGTCTTGCCTGTTTGCGCTTTGGCCCAATAATGAGGAACATTTGTGGCCTTCTTAACCACACGACCTGAACCCTTCTTGACCGCTGGCATTAGAAAACGGATAGCAGGATAGAAGCAAAACATAGTTTCCGGAGTGAGGAAATGTGTTCCATTCGCTCGGTCTGTGGCGAGATGTGCCTCCTCGCATCTTGTTTGCAGCTCATTAATCCCATGGTAATTACTTGAATGATTCTGCCAAAAAAAGTGACCTGATACTGGCCTGCTGTTGACAATGTCTGGACTGGACACACACAGAACCTCCACAATCAGCCAAACAGCATGAGCACAAAAGTCGTGATTGCCAAGGTCCAATAAAGTGCAGTCTTTTACATTTCTCCAGAAAACTTCGATTTTTAAATTGTAAGAAGTTAATAGAGACCCTTAGCATAGCTTGATTAGTCATCGCTCATACCGACGGTGTACAATTACCGAGAGTTGGACACCATCAGCCTCCCGATACCGGTGGGTGTAAATTCCCTTGATATGAAAGAACAGATGGACCAGGGAGGAGAGATTATACATTACGCAGTCAGAATGAATAAGAAGATAAAAAGGAGGCTGCATTAGGCCCCGAAACCTAAAAAGTGGAGTGAAGCTGCAGGAAGCACAGACAGGCAACCCCCGTTGTTCAAGAGGTCCTCATTTTTCTTTCCTGCAGTGCAAAAACAACAAAGGTGACATTTTGTCCCATAACAGCAGGATGTCTCATGAATCACCTAAAGGTCTGAACAATCCTTATCTGTTTACTTCTGTGGTGTTTAAAGCCGACTGATTGTCTTGTTTTTCTTACATCCAGCGGTTTAAGACAAAGCCTTGTATCACACGCTTCTTAACAGTAAAAATGGCATCTTGACAAGTGTACAGTCAGCCATGAATAACGGCATGGCTTGTGCCTTATCCTAAGGCTACTCTGGCATTAGGCTGCCAGCACGAATGCTCATGTCACCGTCGGGCCCTTGAGCAAGGCCCTTAACGCCAGAATGACTCCACGGACTGGGTGATGTATCTGGCTCACCGTATGTCTTCGCACTGTTGCGACGTTTCTAAAAGACAACATGAAACGTGAGAAGATGGTACCTTAGGAACCAAGGTGCCTCCGCGTGACCTTGCCACATCCAGGCTGTTCGAGTTGAAACTGCGACCTCTGCAAACTACCGGCAGGCCTGAGCACATCAGGGGTTAAGTTTGGGGGAAATTTTGGCCAATATATAAAGTAGAGAGAGTTCCACCATGAGGGTGCACCCTTCTCCGCTTGTTTCTCCCACCATTATCTAAAGGAAGTACTTCCGACTCGACCCCCATCTGCCAGAAAAAGCCCGTCCGCCCCTGGAAACACCATGCTCTTCCATGTCTGTAAACAGGATACGAGACCTGGTTCACGTCTCGAACCCACAAGCGAGACGTCCTACGATTCCCCAATGAGGCAACTTCCGGCACATTGGAAGCAGAACCACATGACCGTACTGAGGAGCATGGTGCCTTACATCATTTTCCTTAATAAATGCCTGATTCGAGGCCAGACTTTTGGCCAAAACGAATTCCAGCTTTAACACAACAGGATGAAGGATGGCTCAGTTTGTTTAGTTTCCTGTCATTCATTGTTGCCGGGGTTGTTTTCCATCAGCTATGCTTGTTTTTTTGCAGGTTTTCTTAAGGTTATTACTAAAAGTCAAGACGTGAAGGCTAACACAGCTTGTGATTTCAAGCTTAGTAGCATAAATACACCTTTTTTGTGGCATCAGTAAGGCCTAGTTAGTTTTAAAAAAATCCTGTAAGTCACTAAGAAGAAGATTTACACTTAAACTGCCGTTAATAAGACCAGATATTTCATTTCAAAAGCTGAGGCTCGAGTCCAAGTCAGCAGTAAAAAATTAATTGTGTGTTAGGAGTACGATTCTGGTTTCCTGTAGATCTGAAGTCCGTGAAACATGGACTGTGCTCGTGGAGTACAGCATTACCAACCTCTGCAAGGTCAAAATGCTGCAGTGCAGTATGCTAGCTCATACCTAGCTTAGGACACATCGGTGAGTCCCACAAAACCAGTAAAATAAAATTAAAAAACCTTTTGATATTTATGTTTAATGAAGACTTTTCTTAACGATATAGAGATATGTAGTCAAATGTAAACCAACACTTTATATGACTTTAGATGGGACCTGAGGATGGGGCTTCAGAAGAGAACCGAGATTAGGGAGTGACGTGATGCGTTTCCTCAATCGGGAAGTGAGTCAGACCACCTACACGTCTCATTACCACGCGTTTAGGCAGTGTCCTTGGACAATGAAAACACATGATGACAATACACCATCAGGTGTCCTGCCTGAGGCGGGCAAATGAAAGCCAGATGCTATACTAGGCACAGGTACCCATGTGTGATAACACGTCACCCTGAGGAAAGCTGGAAGCACAGGACAGAAGGGAAGTCCCACCCCTGGG
The DNA here is from genome assembly GCA_009936485.2 of Gymnarchus niloticus. Taxonomy (NCBI): domain Eukaryota; kingdom Metazoa; phylum Chordata; class Actinopteri; order Osteoglossiformes; family Gymnarchidae; genus Gymnarchus; species Gymnarchus niloticus. The sequence goes on along the minus strand of JAACJT020000906.1, from coordinate 4,256 downwards.
GCAGAGCGGGTAATAGTGGGCCCCCCCCCCCCCAACACAGCTGGGCTGAATCCCACCTTCACTCTCCAGAGAAGGTGTGCTAATTGCTCTTTAAGCTATTTTAGCATAATGGATAGGTAGCAAAGGTTTTACTGTCAACGAGTTGGAAAATCATTGATTTCGGTTAAACTAAGCCTCTATTCGCTGAAGAATACCTATATTTCAAGTTTCAGAGTGCTTAATTCTATGGCAAGTTTACACGACTGCTAGCTCAACAAAACAACTCTTTAAAAGCAAACACCCGTAACGGAAATGCTGTACGCTGCCTTGCTTAACACACAATCTGAGGCGCCGCCCTCCTGATCCTCTACCTCAGCCTGTTTGAGGAAGTGACCTCACGTCCAGGGCAGGTCCAAAACAAGGGCTCAAGCAGCGTGGGTCACGCTGGGCCGTTGACGTGAATCCACAGGAGAAAACGGTCTAGACGTTGCTGGGCCACAGTGGCAAACAGCAGCTGAATGCATGCCAGGAAGCGGTTTTTGGAGTCCGCCTCTCGATTTCTTATTGTCAAAGGTGAGCGTCATTTTTAATTCCACTCCACAGGCAGTCCTTTGTAAGAAGTGACAAAAATATTCACCATATCGGAAATGTTCAAGTATTGGTCCAGCCCTCTTTGATGTGCTGAGTTTTGCTATTGATGGCTGACTGGGCGTAGAGTCGCATCATGACAGATGCTATCAATCATAAAATACAGCATCTTCCCCTCCTAGCCTAATGATTTTCACCACCCAAATCAGATGGAAGTGTGAGTAAAATTTCATGGCCCATTGGGGGGGGTCCCCATTCGTCTCCCTTTATCACCTAGGCTACGGGAAAATGGCTGCGGAAGACTTGGGACATTAAGCCACCAAGAAACAACTTACAGCTGCTCAACCCCCAAGTCTAGCGGGATTGGGCACGACGGAACTGTGGGACTACGTGACAGATAGGATATGGAGTACTGAGGACGTGACCAGTTTCTCACGAAAGGCAGAGGATCCTGCGTGTCTGCATAGAAACGGCGAAATCCAGAGCAGACGTACAGTCTGCTGTGAGAGGAGCACTTTTTATGTGCATGTTTCCCACACACCCAGGTTTTCAAGCTGCCTTCTGTGAAGGTGAGGGCTGCTGCTCCAGGAACAGGGATGTCAGATGCTCTCCTATATGGGGAGGAGAAATAGAGAAGTTTCTTTTGCAAAGACAGAATTCTGAGTAACCCAGAAAATCAGCCATGGAACCAAGCAAAGACTCCATTGAAACCTTCAACATCTCAGGCCACTGAAGATACCCAAAAAAACAATAAGTCACATGGTGTCAATGTCACCATAAGATGGTCCATGTTCCTGATTTGGTAAATGTAGGCATGGTTTGTGAGTCTGGCATGGGTTAACCTGACCTTGATGGAAATACAGGAGGGTAATTAGCTTACATCCATCACATATCTCCCTAACTCCAGCTAACAGACAGACGGATTAGGCAGCCGTATTGACGCCGAGGTTCTAAAGAGGGATGCAGATTAATCGGAATCCCTGTAAAGTCAAAGCATGTCTGCTGCACCGTTCCAGCACATTAATCCCTACTTTGTTAAGCACCCCTTGAGAAAGAGACCCATAGGTTATTTTTCATTGTTTTGTTTTCAAAAAAAAAAAAAAAAAGCCAGGTGTGTAGGGACCAGAAGGTTGAGAAGTTCCTGCCACATGGATCTCGCCCGAACTACCGCAGAAGCGTGGTACACGCTGAGATCGCAGCAGTTAGGACTATCAAAATATGCATGGAACTTACCAGCATAGTTGGCAGGCAAAGTGTGTCATCAAAAGCACGCCTCAAGTCACCATAGACAGTGTTTTCATCCTGGGAGGGATGGAAGGGTGGCTGGGGGGAGAGGCACAGGGGTTATTTGCTGGTTAATGTTCCATTTCCATCATTCATCATCTCCACTTCCTCTCACCTTAAATATGCAAGGACCGTGGCCAGGGAGCTGCTGCCATACTTTTAATTGGACAAAAGTTGTTCATGTTATTTTTTTTTTATATCTTCAGAAATCTATTTGAAGACTCAGGTAGCCACTGTGCAGATGTGCCCTGATTTTCTGTATGGACCAGCTTCTGGTCCTTTCTGGGCAGTCAGGGTGATGGGAATGGGCGGTCAGGGCTTAACCCCCCCTCCACGGTGCTGGAATTTCCACTGGAGACAACGACGGAGTGGAGGATTATGAGCGTCTGCTCTGCGGTGTCAGGCTTGACGGGGGAGTCAAAGACGACCAATACAAACCTGCAGCTGTCTCCTTACTGGCATGCAAGGCCATGAGCTGGGGGTCCACAGACATGGAGGCTCCATGACCTTCCATGACAATCTATCAACAGCTCCTCTCCAGCTCCTGGATGTCCACGCCGGCTGGAGAGATGGGCATGACGATGACGTGCATGACGGCTCCACCATGGGCTTCAATACGGCAGCCACTCTCCTAGTCATGATGTTTGGGAGGGTTTACTGCACAGAACACCTCGTGTTTCGGTTCGGTCTGTCTGTGGCAATGTTTCTTTGTGGCTGTGAACTGCACAGTGAGGGTCTTCACCCATCGACGGGTACACTGTGTTCAGTCAGTGTGAGAGAGAGAGACTGGGTGAGTCACCCAGCACCAGAGACAACAAGGCTTTGAACGAACAGTGAAAAAACTGGGCCGTCATCCAAGCGGGACCCTCCACTACTCACAGGGAAGGAAAACATTTTATAAAAACGGAGAAATGAAGCTGTCAGCCCCGGGAGGGCAGCCATGGATCCTCAGATCCCACCTCCGCCTCACTTCACTTCTTGTGTTTCTCTCACGCCTGCCAAACATGTCGCCGAGCGATTAGCTGCCTCTCTGCATCCCCCTGCCCGATTCGTGGTGGCAAATTATCCCTGCTCGAGCCTCAGCCGAGAGTTCAGTGTCCCGCTGACATCAGCCCGTTTAAACATTTTTATGAGCGCAATCCTGGAGGTGTCGCTGGGCTCTGTCCTTCGGCTCCATGCCACCCCATCCCCAAAGTACAGTAGAAAGTTCTGGAAACAGGAAGGAGGCCCCCCCACACCGGGAAATTTACCTCTACTATTATGGCAGAAAAGTCTGCAAGTTTAACCGTCTTATCCAAAGCCCGTATAAGCAATCGTGGCAGCACTTTACAATAAATCAATTAAATCCGATTAACATAATAGTGTTTTATATGAATCGATTATTTTAAAAACAGCTGAAGAGGATGCGAAATCTTTACAGCTACAGCTAATATTAAATGTCTGGGCTTAAGGGGTTACGTAAATATAACAGCTGTGATCGCACTACGCCCTTGAGCAGCAAAACCAAGTTTAACTGCATTACACCCAGACTGACGTTTACTCAGCAGCTGTGGTTCTACGTCAAGAGGCCTTTTTCCCGGTCTCGCTCGCGTCCCGCGTCCCCCTACAAGTGTGCGCAGGCTTGAGCTCAGAGGCCAGCGGGGAGCAGCCCCTCTCAACGTGGCTTCTCTACATTAGCCCCGATTAGCGTGGATCAACACACGTTAGCCCTGCTGAGCACATGTCAGCACCCCCGAGCCTGCGTGCACGGTGGACAGGATATGTTGACGCCCGGCGGGGTCAAGTGCATACGACCAGCACCTAAGTTCAAAAAAAGGTTCTAACTCCAGGACTGAGAAGTGTGAAAAGCTATAGGACAAGGCGTAGGCCCAAGACCACACATACAGCATCTGGATACACACGGGGGGGGGGGAGGGGTAAGGAAAGAAAAAAAAACCCGAGCGAAAGCTTGCAGGACCCATTTCTAGCAGTGATGATTCAGCAGGCAGACAGCGGGGAGTCATCGCTGAGCAGCTCTGCTGGAGACAGCCGTCCTTTGGCAGGCTTCCTGATGTGACCCCCCCCCACCACCACCATGTGGTCTTCCCACCTCATGCCCTCCCCATGAGGAAGTCAGCGATTTGGTCGCTGCAATAATTCCTATTCCACTGTGAAGATGAGCAAGACAGAGAGGCTGGCATCTCGTGGGGGGTGGCAGAGCAACATTGGCGAAGTACCTGAGTCCTGAGCCTGTGGAGGGGGTGATTAACGCATCAGGTCTGCTCCCACAGGTGGGGCTGCACCAGCAGAGCTGTTCACGGGGGGGGGGGGGGGGGGGTCTTTAAAAATCTTGAAAGGTGTCACTCTCCGGGGGGAAAAAAAGGACGGAGGGGGGGCGGGGGGGGAAAGAGGGTAGGTCTGGGGTG